>CAJNDV010006280.1:35410-57738 GCA_905221635.1 Symbiodinium sp. CCMP2456 | reverse complement strand
TACCGAGTAAAACGGATGTGCTGTTCAGAGGGTTTGTAGCAGAGGTGCTTGGTGGGGGATGGGGGGCCCTACTCCTACTCCTACTCCTCCTACTACTACTACTACTACTACTACTACTACTTGTAGTAATCGTATCAGCAGTAGTCGTCGTTGTAGTAGTAGTAGTAGTAGTAATAGTAGTAGTAGTAGTAGTAGTAGTAGTAGTAGTACCTGCGACCGCGTTTGTTTGAAGTATGCTAAAAATTGCTAGAGCAGAAGCAAGTGGGCACAGCTGCCGCCGCAGCAGTATATTGAGTGGCATTACCATGGCAAACCATACTTGTGTCATGTCCGAACACTTGCGCAATTTGTTCTGCGGTTTTGGACTGAAGCACCGGCTAGTCGACAGCAAATTCCATGGTATCGGGCCGACAACATGTTTTGAATGTGCGGTCTGAGGTCCGTTCCGCATGTAAACACAGCCACAATTCAGCAGGTTGTGGCCTCATCGGGTATGCCGACGTCATACTATCGTAAGTGCTCGTAACCAATAGGCGAACATCGACGGATGCCGACGCAGCCCATAGAACATGCTCCGAAGCTTCATGGGCAACACGAGACGAAACTGACGTGAGGTGCTGTCTCGTGAAGCCAGGACACCACTTTCGTCCATCACAGCTGGAGTTGCCGGGGGCTGTCCCTCACGGTATCCGTCCTGAGGAAAGATGGGGAGGGAGGGAGGGATGGGGAGGGAGGGCGGGAGGAAGGTAGGGGGAGGGAGGGATGGATATACCTTTAAACTTGTTATTTTGATGAATATTAGTATTACTACTACTATCATTATTATTATCATCATTATCATCATCATTATTACTACCATTGTTATTATGATTATCGATATTGCTATTATCAATATGTGTATGTATGTATGTGTATATATATATATATCCGGTTCTGCATATGTATGTATGTAGATAGCTCTCTGTCCATATGAATACAAAGTATATGTACATATATATATATATATGTGTGAACATAGGCCCACATATACAGACGTCTTCGCATATAGATAGGGAAGTACATAGATAGATGGTACATGCATATGTATATTATACGATGTGTATATATACACACACATAATATGCGTCTGTGTGTGTACGTGCGTACGTACGTATGTATGCATGTACGTGTGTGTATAAGTATGATGTATAAACCTGATCAACCGACAGGACCGCCTCGGATTAGACGGGATCGTCCCAGGAGTCCACAGAACAGACGGGAATCCCGTGGTGGACCCATGTGGACAGTGGAGGGCTCATTTTGGCTTCGAGCAACTTCGTGCTCAGAGTTTGTACTCATCTGTGACGCTGCGGCCGGTTTTCGAATGCAAGCTCTGCTGCCGGCCAAACGCAGCCCTCCAGAAAGCAAGGGTTTCTGTATCAAAGGCTATCAGATTGGCATCCCCTTTGGCTGGGGAGTCCGTACAGATGAAGAAGGGAAGGGGTGTCTGTACTACTACTGTCCCAAACCCTCACATCAGGTTTTCAATCTTAATCGGGGGGCGGGTTTACGGGGTTACTTATAGACCTTGCCCACCTTGATAGCTGCGGGCGGGGGCTTTTGTTCCAGGTTCCTTGTGCATGTTTGTATGATAGGTATGTATGTATCTTAGAGTTAAAGGCAAAGGTTTTGGGGTCTTAGAGATTTCAGCTTTTCAGCAAACAGAGCAAAATCGCACTCTGACGACGTGGATGCCAGCAGAGGCCAAGTCCTTGCGGCGTCGGCTACGGCGTGGTCGGGAAAGCTCCGGATCCTCGAAACAGGTGCATGCGAAGTTGTTTGGGCAGCTGTGGAGTTTGTCGTCTGAGGTCTGAGCTTCTGGCAGCCGCTTACAGCACGACACAGCATAGTCTGTTGGAGCCCCATGAGAAGTTTTTACGCTGGAGGCAAATCCTCTCAGCTCGATATGCTTCCGGCTGACACTGGAACAAGAAGCAGGAGAAGCATGGACAGAGGAACCAGAGGAAGGAGAAGCAACAGGACCAGAGGAGCCAAAGGAGGAAGAAGAAGAAGAAGGAAGGCCAAAGAGGAAAGAGACACAGGAAGAGTACGACGAGGAAAGGAAAAGACTCTTGGCAAAGGCAAGGGCAGACATTGCCCAGAAGGAAGCAAAGAGAAAGGAACAGGAAAAAGGTTTCAAGCCACCTGTGGACAAGAGCAACAATTCTGGAGATGGAGCGTTGCTTCTGCTGGCTTGCTAAGTTTGCATGACGGGTCTTTCCAATAGATTTCGGTCCATGTGTCGCCGGTGAGCTTGCCATCTGAAAGTGCGTGTAGGCACACCTGTGCCGCCCGAAGTAGATATGCACGTCCAGGCATCCAATCAAATGACCTGGCCCAACTACACCGTTCTCCGATCCTTACACACTCGATCATAGGACGAGCTTCGGCAACAACCAATCCGGAGCACTTCGGCGGCGGGGCCATGAATCGGTGGCCCTGTGGGCAGAAGTACCTTGAAGCGGAAATGCGAACGCAGAGCTGGAAATGCAAGGGCAGCTGTTGGGCCAGCGGCTGTTGCTAGGGCCATGCACCTGCCTCTACTGACTTAGCTAGGGGAAAGTAATGCGCTCGACGGACGACAAGCTGCCGTGTACATCCACAACCCACCAGATTTCTTCTTGAGTGATTCGGCACGCCAGGAATGAAGCGCTGTTACCCGAGCCTGAAGCTGGCAAACCTTGATCTCAGTCAGGTCCCGGCGGCTCGAAGCCAACGCAGACTGCGCGACGTGGTGCAGGAGGTGCTACCACCGGTATGCGCCAGCAGCTGAGTTGAGTCAACCTTGCGGAAGTTACATCCGCATGGAAGTGGAGGATTCGCAGCCACTATTTGCTGTTGTTTTCACCAACAGCGTATCACACCGTGGGGTTCTTGAATAGAGGGGGATTAGATCGCTACTCCTGCGAGGCGCGCGCATGCGCGGATGCGTGTGCGGCGGTTCCGCGGCTGCCGCGGTGTGGTGCGGTCCACATTTTGGACATAATCTTTCTTCAGTTCCGTAGCGGGACTCACTGGAGATTCAAATACTTTGACATTTCAGCAACCTGATGAACCGCTTTTACCGAAGTTCGCCCTTGTGCTGCCGTCAAAATGCTTTTTGGAGTGCGTCTGTCACCAGAAATCATGCCCACGCCATAGAGCAATCAATATACAGTTTGGCTGCGGCAGTAATAGTAGTAATAGTAGTAGTAGTAGTAGAAGAAGAAGAAGCAATAATATTAGTCGTAGTAGCAGTAGTAGTAGTAGTAGTAGTAGTAGTAGTAGTACTAGTACTAGTAGTAGTAGTAATAGTAGTAGTAGTAGTAGTAGTAGTGGTAGTAGTAGTAGTAGTAGCAGCAGCAGTAGTAGTAGCAGCAGTAGCAGCAGTAGAAGTAGTAGAAGTAGTAGTAGTAGTAGTAGTTGTAGCAGTAGTAGTTGCAGTAGTAGTAGTAGTAGTAGTAGTAGTAGTAGTAGTGGTAGTAGTAGTTCTTGTTGTTGTACTTGTTGTAGTGGTATTAGTACTGGTAGTAACAGCAGCAGCAGGAATAGTAGTAGTAGTAGTAGTAGTAGTAGTAGTAGTGGTAATAGAAGTAGTAATAGTAGTACTAGTAGTACTAGTACTAGTAATCGTCGTCGTAGTAGTAGCAGTAGTAATCGTCGTCGTAGTAGTAGCAGTAGTAATCGTCGTCGTAGTAGTAGCAGTAGCAGAATACCTGAAGTCCCTTAGGCCCGCCTCTTTGGCGGCTTTGGCAGCAGCGCGATCAGCCTGCACAGAATCATCTGCCACAAGGTTCGCACGTCTTCGGTTCTCAGCGATCACGTTGGGACACCTGTGTGGACATCTTTGCGGTTGCAACATTCGAGCTCGGCAGGTTCAGGTAGCCACGAAGATCAATGATGTTAGTGTTGTTGGTGGCAACTCCGGCCGAAGGAATCCACTGGTTCTTGCACAATGAAAAAGCAGTGGCACATCACTTGTAGCGTTCTGGAGCTGTCAGAAGGCTTTGCAAACTGCACGAATCGCTGGGCACCCGTCCAAAATCCGCACATCATCGGTGGCCACGCACACAATGTCGCAACAAGAAACAACAATCGTCTGTACTGAGGCTACCTGTGGAGTCCTGTATTACAAATTTCTGGGAGTGCGCACCTGCTGCTTCTTGGCAGCCTCCACGCTGGCCTGGCTCTAGAAAGCACGGAGTCCTACCCTTTTAACTGTTCAGTCCCCCGGCAGCAAGGAAGCAACATTCAAGAGTCAACTTATATCGAGGTGCTTCGTTCACAATTAGTAGAGTTGATATTGAAAAGCACTCGATGCACCGCCTGTGCGTCGTAAAGTCGTTCTACGTCTAAACTGATGTTCATAATGTCGAATTTCTTTCCCACATAATGTCAAAGCAGGAAGCTGCCTCCGCAGCCCTCCAATCGGAACTCGGTAGACTGGGATCAACATGCATGCCTTCACGCGCTGGTCGCGTGTCTCGGCCTCCTTTTTCTTCATCTCCTCGCAGTGTGGCGACCAAACACAAGTCGGAACAGTTCGGAAGGACTTGTGCAACCGGACTTGCACTAAAGCCCCCAGACAACAGTGGCTTGCATTGCAGCCAGACCATTGTAGACCCTGTATGGGCCAAATGTGCATCGCACCCGTCATGTACAGGGTTTGGCATTGGACTTGAGGTGTCGTCGCAGAAGCCCAAGCACAAACAAAATATGCACATACTGTATCTGCAGATGCAGCACAGAACGAACAGAAACACGGGAATTAATAGTGGCAACTGCAGGCAAGAAACTGCAAGAAAGAGTAGCATTGGAACAGCGACAGCAGCAAGACGAAGAAGTGCTGGTAATGAAGGTAACTGTTTCAGTACCAATCAACCCGGTGTTTGCCTTACCCTGCTGGCCTCGTCAGCCTTCTCAGCCTGCCTTCGCCTGCAGCTCGACAGAGCGGATTCTGCACTTTGAGTTTGGTGCAAATGTCTAGAGTCCCACTCTAGCCCATCTTCGGTGTCAAAGCAAATGAACATGTAATCTTGCAGTGGGCCCGGTGTTAGTCGCAGCGTGTACTGTAGAACTGTAGCCTGTCTCCACTGTCTGTGTGCCGGAAACACCGAAACCCCTGAACCATTGGACCACAACTTAACACAAACAAAACACGACCTCCCACACGAACTCTGAAAAACCCTGATGGAAGAACTAGCAAGAATAAGTATCAGTCGGAAGACAGGAAGGTCGAAGGGGCCGAATATAGTACCAATCCACAGTAGCACTTGCACCATGACACGCGCAACCCTCCAGCCGTGAGCTCTCCCGTGCTTCCACCTACTTAGCATTTTCGATTCCGACTTCACATGCTGAGACTTTCGCGACTCGAGCGACAGGAGATGCTCCACACGCATAAACCAACCAAACACACACACACACACACATACACCACCCTCACACCAAGGCATTGTTGCATTGATACGTCGTTTCTGAAGAACCGTAACCTTCCTGCGTTTTGTTGCTAGACTACTTTGTAGGTGTAAAGAGTCGCAGGTGCACCATGCATGCCAGCAGGGCGCTCGTCGTCAATGAGCTCCTCACTTGCACATCTATGCATGATTCTCCGTCCTTCGAGTCTAAATACTTAACGCCAAGGCTATCTGGCCTTCGTATCTGGAAGGTTACGTTGAGTTTTCTAAAACTTATGCAGCTGACGCAAGTCGCAAAGGTCATCTTTGCCTCTCGGCAGCCTCCCGCTGCACTCTTTCCCTCTCTTTCGCCTTTCCGGCTTCGCATGTGCACGTTTGGGGCAGTCGGGTTTTGCGATAACCGGGATGAACAGAAGGTCATGACAACTAACTACGAGCTTAAGGATGTGACTGCTGACAGCAGTGCTGCTGCGGGCGGTGGTGACGAGACAAGCGGCAAGTGTAAAACACGAAAGCAGGAGCTCCGTGGTTCATGTTTCCGGTGGTGGTGCTGATGGCGACAACGGGAATGAGGATGATGATGGTTCTGGCTTGTTGCTCATGCTTGCAAGCACAAAGAACTACCAATAATGATACGAGGATGGAAGGACCTACCATGCACAATTTACAACTGCAGGTTTGGCGCTCGAGTGCGTCCTGTTGCTGCGTACTACGAGTACATCGGAAGAGCAGCCGACCCAGCAAGCAACCCCTGTAAATGCAAGACGGAGGTCACCCTGCTCATCACACAGCACAAGGACAAGAACCTGGAGGGAACCGAACTTACCGACAAAGCAGCACATTCTCTGCTTCCGGGCTGCTCACATACCCCGAGCAGGCAAGGCTTCTTCAATCTGTTACACGTCAATTCCCGAATTACCTACGAAGAGCAACGGACCAATCAAGGTCGTGTTGCGTGCAACCCTGGCGCCTGCAACTCCTCAAGCTTCCGCCTGTTCTCCTCCTCCACCTTGCGAACAATTTAGGTCAGAGTCGCATGATGGCTGAGCATGATGATGATGATAACTGGTGACGACGATGGTGATGGGTGGTGAGTGTAATTACACCGGGTCGCGTTGATCATCAGCAGCACTCAGTAGTAGCATTCTGCCTATGCTTGTTTTCATCTTTGGTAAACTATTTAGTAAACAATCTGAAAGTAGTATTGCTAGCAGCGTCTATTGTTCTACTAGCGTCCTGTTTCCGGAAGATATGTGAAGAGCACTAACTATAAAAGCTGGCGATGTCGAAAAGGCTGCTGGCCAATGATGCTCGCTATTGTGGCGACGACGGCCGCGACTGCAAGCTCTCATAGGAAACCTCGAACCCCTCATCTCATCAACAAGAAGCGCCTTCTAAGATGAAATCCATCACAGTCACTCCTACTTGTATGGTCCTGTACCTGCGGATTTCAGAAAGGATGAGGTCATTGCACGCGCATCAGGAACTTCCGTGGCCTTTTTCTGCTCTTCCCGCTTCTGCCGCTCGGCCTCCTGACGCTCCAGCCTGGGTCCAAGTAATCAAAGCAAGCATAAGAAGAGACGAGGAAGCACACATACACACTGGACTGCTGGCATGCTGAAAAGGGCCATGCATGCCCAGCCTAGTACAAGTCTTTCCGCTACGGAAGTTTATCCGGGAGTAAATGTACCTGGTCCAACAAGGTCTGAGTCTGCCCCACTTCATAGAAATTCATAAGACTCATATGGCTTGGGATTGAGAAGCCGCGGTGACTAAGCTCTCAAGAAGCACCGCAAGCTGGCTTGGGTTGAGGTGCTTGGGGCTTGCCCCGGCCAATCCTTAGTTGAAGCCTTCAGACTAATCCGAAGTCAACGCTGTCGCTTTGTCGCCGAGAAACTCCTTCTCATGCTCTTGCTTTTCCAGTTCCTGTCCCCGTCGCGGTCGCTCGTTTTCGGGTCTGGGGCATGTTGTAAAGATGTGTCGAAAACTTCCACACTGAGGCTTTTATCGTGCCAGAAGATTCCCCTGATGGGTAGCCCGGGTAAACCTTGCATGACATCACACATTGCCATCCCAACTCCACTATGGATGCATGACCCATCGGGAAATACTTGAGAACGCTACAGAGATGCTCTTTTGAATCAGTGACCTTAGAGCTTCTTGCATACTTAGTTGCTATGCGATGGTGAACGATTTGTTTGCTGCTTTCTGGTATGAGCCTGATGGTCTGGACCTCCTACTGGCAGACTTGGCCCGGACTAGCTTCAAGGAGCACACCCTGCCCTACGAAACTTGAGTCAGATACCAGTACAGAGCCAATGGCCGGAACGCCAATCCCTGGCCTTCTTCGCAGCCTGCTCGGCTTCTTCGCGCTGGCGCTGCGCTTTCTCCACGAGCTCGTCTTTCTTGCCCATCTTGTGGAGACGGGAAGTCCGGGGTGGGAGCTCTTGGCAGCTTGGGGTCTTGGAGTTGGGCATCGAGCGCAATGTTTTCCGGAAGGGGAGCTCTTTGTTACAAAGGTTGGCAAACCACCGCGCAAGAACAGCTCCGCATAGTTTAACGAGAAGTTTTCGGGAAGCGCGAATCCAGCATCAACGCATGATCAACTGTAACAATGACTACACAGTCTTGAGAAGCTCCATATAAGCAACACATGGTCAACAAGACAAACACCACAACGGAGTACTGCGCACTTTCGGCTCAGATTCCACTTTCCTCGTAGTGCCTTTACTGCCGACACGGCTCACTCGCCTGAACGCCTGGCTCAAAATCATGTTGATGAGGCACCATGAAGGCTCACGATCATGCTGAGTGATGACAGCAGCCCCAAATGTGCGGAACAGCTCCGCGCGGCGAAACTCCGGACATTCCTGCTTACGTCTGAACGTCGTCGTACAAAGCATCCCATCATCTCAGAAGGCTGGACACAGTCCGAGCTAAGTTTCTGGCAGAGGGAGCCTCCTGTGCTCGCTTCAGGGCCTTAAGCAAAGCGGCATGAAGTATCGGAGTGCGTCTGTGGCTGTCGTACTTTTGAACCAAGCTCCTCAACTTCCCGGTCTGAAAGTAATATCCAAGTATAAGTAAGAACGTGGGGGTGTTAGGCCCACGTGTGTTCAGGTCTTGGGCTCTGGCGTTTAACGTTTCTCTACGAATTCAAGTGATGCCAAAACTGCGGATTGTGGTGGATTCAGGCTCTCGCCCCGTCTCCTGTCTTGGAGCACCGAAGTATGATTCTTCTATGGGATTATGGCCGCACCTTGGGAGTCTACAGTTGTGGGGGCACCATGAGGGGAGTGCTAGCATGCTATGACACTGCAAGTGTCGGTAGCCAGCCCAAGCTCTGTTTCCGTGATTTTTGCAGCAGGCTTTTCTCGCCCGGAACTGCCGTCGCCGTGAAGCAGTGCAGCACTCATGACTGCACAACCCCGCAGTGCCCTACTTCTGGTACTGTCAACACTATGAACGTAAACTAAGAAGGTGCAGCCTAACAACAAGCTGAAATCGTCGCCATCACTACCATCTTCATCTCTCAAGAAGATTGCGCAAGGTACAACATGTTGAGTGGTGTAGCAACAGCACCATCCGCAACAATCACAACAGCAACAGCAAGGGCAAGAGTAAGAGCAACAACAACTGCAGCAGTTCTCCATAATATGATTGAGTCTCTCATTAGGTCTCTCGCTGGCATGTCCGCTTTGACAAGGTTCGCCTGGCCCAAGGCTCCGGAAAGCCCCTCTCTGGCTCTGCTCTGTGTTTGCTGTGTCTGTCTGTCTGCTTTCGTGAGTCCCTGCACATAAGAACGCCCCTGCATACAGCACAAGAATTGGACCGCAAGCTGGGCAAACAGGTAGGTTTAAAAGTAGTAATGATGTGAACTCTCTTTTCATGTGGGGCTATGTGTGTAGGAGGTGCAATAGCTTCAGCACAAAACCCTCCGCACACACACACACACACGGGAAACAAAAAACACATCTCGCTCGAAGAAGCCACGATGAAACCAGCGCCGAGGCAAAGGCACCCTGCACCAGAGCTGCAACCTCACTTTGGATTGGTGCGGGTTCGACTCGTTCGCAGTCGAACGCGGGATATGCTTCGAGGGTTTTAGTTGATCTCGTGCAGAAAGGAGCTCTCGGTCCCACACTGCCTCCGTCTTCTGCGACGTCAGCACGGGATGGAGGGTCTCTTCATGAAGCGTTCACATCATGGCATGAGGTCGCAAGGCAACAGTTTTACGCAGCTCATGAGGCATCGGCTGGAGCCATGCCGCTCCCCCGTCCCCAAAGCTTACTGATGTTGCTGTTGGAGTGCTACAGTTGCGTTTGGCATCAGCAAAGCTTCCTTTTGGTGGTGGACTTTGATGTTTTCACTTCTGTCGCCCGCGAAACATCATGATCAGGATCAAGACCATCATCATCACCATCACCATCATCACCATCATCACACCCGACCCCCGACATGATCATCATCGCAAGTACCAACATACATCGAAGCTTAACGATGTCAGCCTTTCCGTTAAAAGAACTTCTTCCGAACATATGCAGCAGGTGCTTTGCTTATTGAAGGTATTGGAGCATGGCTGTCTCACCGATAATAACAGAAACCGACGCCCTGATTCTCTGAGACTCCGACACCGGGACCGCGTTTGAGCTCCTGCAGGGAGGCGGGGGCTCAGGATGAAAAAGCCGAACACGTCTGCAATGATGTACTCCAAATTACACTGGCGGCATTGGCGATCTGATGAAACGAAGCTGGTGCTAGTCTTAGTAGCAGCAGTAGCAGTAGCAGTTATTGCTGTTGTGTTTGCTGCGGCTGTCGATGTTGTTGCTGTTGCTGTTGCTGTTGCTGCTGTTGCTGTTGCTGCTGTTGCTGTTGCTGCTGCTGCTGCTCCTGTTGTTTTTGTTGCTGTTGCTGTTGCTGTTGCTGTTGCTGTTGTTGTTGTTGTTGTTGTTGTTGCTGCTGTTGTTGTTGTTCGGGAGAAGGAGTAGTAGTAGTAGTAGTAGTAGTAGTAGTAGTAGTAGTAGTATAGTAGTATAGTAGTATAGTAGTATAGTAGTAAAGTAGTATAGTAATATAGTAGTATAGTAGTATAGTAGTATAGAAGAGTAGTAGAGTAGTAGTAGGAGTAGTAGTAGTAGTAGTAGTAGTCGTAGTAGTAGCAGTAGTAATTAGTAGTAGTAGTAATAATAATAATTGTACAAGTAGTACTGGTCGTAGTCGTCGTCGTCGCATTAGTAGAAGAACTTGTGTCACCCGCTTCTACTAACAGTAGAGGTAGAAGTCGTCCTCGTCGTGGTCGTGGTGTCGTCGTAGCAGTGGCAGTAGCAGGAACAGCAGCAGCAGCAGGAGTAGTAGTAGTTGTTGTTGTAGCCGGGGCACTAGCACTAGCAGCAGCAGCAGCAGCAGCAGCAGCAGCAGCAGCAGCAACAGTAGCTTACGCCAGCCGCGACGAGGCGGTCGCAACTGAGATCCCGAAAACTTTAGCCATCACTCCACCGCCCAAGGATACTCGTGCCGAGTCCTTGTTTCGCTTCTCTCTAGCGGCCTTAAGCTCCTCCTTCCGCCTCGAATGCACTCGGGACAAGTGTTTCCGATTCGCTTTGGGGCTCTTGTTTTGAATCTCATGCTTGGACTCTCGCGGCCTGGCATTAAATTAATGCTTACGTCGGGTTTCGGTTGACCGGTCAGGGCCATGGGATTCTACTTGTGACCTCCGGAAACAGGAACAGGGAAACGTCCCAAACTGAAATCTGCAGAATCTGGCGAGGGTCTGTACAACCATCGTTGAACCTGGCCAGACTTTCTTGCCGTGGGAATGCAATGTTGGAATAAAAACGAAAGTCGGCTGCGGTACTTCAGTTCATACCAGGCCAGGTGCAATCCTGAGGCTTTGGTTCACATCTCCTTTCATACAACATGGAGAGCTCACAAGCCGGAGAACTGGAGGACATGAGTTGTGCTCATTGGCCGGGACATCATGTTCAACACTCGTGAGTTTGAGCGTGAAAGCCGGGATCGTGGCTTTTTCTCAGCCTCTTCTTCCAAGGCTTTTGTGGCCTGAAGGAAGCAGCGCTGCTTGCCACTCGATGCCGAAGGAGGATGCTTGGGCGAGTCGCGCTGAAGCAAAAACCCACGCCGTCCCTACACCTGGACAGCACCACCCTCGAAGCACAAGGTCACGGTCGCAGGATGTCGGCACGAACATACCGAACACTGACCGCTCACTATGCCTTCGAACAGCAGATGCCCATACCTCCGTGTACCTACACATGAACAGATACAGGCACATCTACGTGCAAGCACAGAAATACAACAGTCCACAATACGGGTGAAGACTCTCAAGCACAAAGATTCATTGAAAGTACTACAAAGCGGCATTTTGCCTGTACGTTCGAGTACATGCATGTCAAATACTATATACATGTGCACTTGAATATGTATGTGTGAATTTCTGAGTGCATGTAACAATGCATAATAGTGCATGCATAGGTACGGTATGTGGCTGCAGTCCCGCTTTAACGTAGCTGCACGTCAACTGCTTCCACCAAAGACTTTCTACATCCACAGCTCAAGCTGTACACATGTGCATCAAGGTCCAGAGACTCTCAAAATCGACAGCCAAAACCCTAAAACCCTTTTTTCCATCCAGCCTGCATAACCCTAAAACCTTTTTTTCACAAGAAACTCGGCTGCTCCTAAAACCCAAAACCCTAACCCCAAACCNNCCCCCCCCCCCCCCCCCCCCGGGGCAGATCGGGCACCGAGGGGCTCCTGAGGACACCTCAGGGCCCCCACCTCCGACTTGATAGGATCTGCCGAAGCAATGCCCTGTCAGACTGAAACATTGAGAGTTCACCCCTTGGTATGACGGTGTGGGTTAAGGGTTTAAGGTCCAGGTGGTGAGGGATTTTAGATTTCAAGGGCCTGTGATTGTGTCTATCAAGCAGTGGGATCTGGCTGCACGCGGAGCTGCAATACAGCGTAAAGCTTGAAGGCTCTGCGTTTCTGGCGTTTCCGCGCCTCGCGGCTTAGGATGGTGGTTTATAAAGGTTAGCTTTGGTTCTAGCGTGCGTTCGCGCGGCCTCAAATTTTCAAGTTTCGCTGGTTTCGAGGTCGCTTGACTCTGCCGGTGGTTGTCGTGCGACGTAAGCGCCAAGATGTTGGCAGTCAGGGGCTTGGCTTTATTGCAGGCATGGGTCTAGGAATTTTGGTAGATACCGGTGTCAATAATCTGATGCTGGACACTGCAGCCTCGCGGCTTTCCGACACCCCAAGACCATGAACCGACAGCATTCCTTTCCTCAAAGTGCCGAGAGGATCCCTAGATCCCATCCCTTTCCCTACTCTGAACAGCCCCTTGCTTACCGGACGCCTCCAAGGCTGCTAGGCTCAAAGCCGTGGCGGAGATTCCGCCTGAAAACCCAAGGCCGAAGGTCTATCAAACTTCTAACCCAGGTACGGCAGCTTTGCGGTTGGCAGCCGGTTGACAGCCTATTAGGTTGGGGTTGACGGTCCAACGAAGGCTTCAGGACTTTGCACTCTGGCAACTCAGGCATGCTCAACGACGCTTCAGGTTCGACGAATTCTGCAAGCAAGGTGCCCCAGGTACGAAACTCAAGACACCGTTGGCATCACTGCAAGAAAGACGAAGACAGAACCAACAGGAAACATAATTTGTCAACTTGTCTTCCACTCCAGTAAACGTCAACTCAACTGGAGCCCACTAGGGGGCACCAAATCCAAGCTTGTCTCGTTCCATCCACTTCAGTTGGGATGTATCGCCCGTGCAGCATGATGTCGATTGTCCGAACCAGTGTTTGTCGGGGTACTGTACCTGTTAGTCTCCAGCCATGTTTCTGTTGCGAAACGCAAAGAATCATCCACAAATGCTGCCTGGCGCTGGCGTGGGCGCAGGAGGAACGCCAGCCTCATGCTAGTTCCGATTTCACGTTGCAAGTGCAGCGAGAAAGCACAACATAACAGGCAAAACATCGATGCATACGGAACAGCGGCAAAGTCAACGCCCTGGAGCGGCACTGCATGTGTCAATTCAAGCTATCGGGTCTAGTCTAGTGCTGCAGCATGCAGGGTTCCGTGCGTAACTGCAGACGATGCAAATCTGCAGTACGTGAGAAACGCTAAAGGCACATTTTCCACACACAAATAGAAAACACAATCTTCAAGGATCAACGTCGTTCACGCCCTGCAGGATCCACTTCGGGATTCGGCAACGTCGTGCTTACCGCAATGGCTTTAATGACTGAGATTCGTGTAAGACTGCTACTCATACTTTTCTTTTCATGACTTGTTGTCCCCCAAGCCCCGAGACTGCCCTCTTGTAGCGATTTAAAGTCCCGCAAGCCCAAACCCTAGGTCCCTAGGCCCAGCCGGACGCAGCCATGATCCCTTCACGAAAGGTAGAGCTCTCCGAAGCCTCACCCGCAAGCTGCAAACAAGCCGCTGCGGCCACGCCCGTGAACGCACCAGGGGGTGGAAGTGGTGCTGGAGCAGGGGGAGGTTGAACCTGTCGAAAAAAAAACATGCATCGAGTTCACGGCTGCAAGATGACACGAACGTCGTCATCGCGGTGTCATGATTCATCAAAACTCACTGCAAACTATCTGCGAACGGTGTGCCGCTTTGGTCTCCAGTGACCTGAAAGGAGGTCTGGGCTGACGCATCGCTGGGTCATGTAAAAAGTCTTTTTTGGGCTGCGATGGGTCCGAAAACCTTGCATCCATGATGATCTAAGTTTGCGCCTGCCAGCACTCGAAGGAAGTAAGGCCGAACATCGCACTCGATGACAAAGCTGAATCATCACTCTCAGCACTCGCACTTGCTTTCGTGCGCCTGTTCAGCTACAAATCGCTGCGACCGATCCAGCATGTCGCTGAGGCCTCTGTGCCTAAGAAACTGAAGCGGCAGGCAGAAGCTGCAATGGTGTCACGAGGATGCCGTGAGCAGCGAAGGTTCGAATCTCGACAACAATATAATCCCCTTTCGCGACTCTTCTTGGTAACGTTTCCGGCCAAACAGCACCAGCTTTTCCGACATCAGGAAAATCATCGCCTGCCTCCAGCGTCTGCTGTGTCTGCGGATGGGACCAAGACCAGTTGCAAAGCACTCCATGGACCGAGCCATCTGCAAGGACTGGGCCTAGCCTGTATTTCCTCCCGGCTTCAAGGCTTGCCAACTGAGTTGGGCAAGACGGGCTTGACAGTGGAAGTCGCAGTACTTCTTGTTCACACGTTAGGCGTTTCGGTGAAAGTCGCTTCTCTGAGAATGACTCGAATGTCGTGGGAGACAACGCGTTTAAACTCCTCACATCCACATGCACACCATCTACTGATGGATGCTGGACGCGGCTGCTCCTGGACAGCGGGATGCTCTCTACCAGTGTGAGCGACAAGCTCAAGAAATGAGGCAGAACCCAAAGCTTTCCACCGGTGACTGTGCAGTGACGATGGGCCGCTACGACCTGCGAGAGGACGTCAGGGCGCAGCTCGCCAGACCGCTGCACAGCATCGGCGAAAACCAAAATGACATCACCATCCTGCTTTGGACAAGACTCTTCTAGCAAGTCGGCTAGATTGTGTGCGGATGAGCGCTGGCAGAAAGTGATGTTGTCACGGATCTCATTAGCTGCCAGAAATGCTCGAGCTGACGCCGGGTCAAGGCAGCTGCTCGTGTAGGCCTTGGGGCGAATTTCCTTTGGCAGGCTTTGTGCCACGACTGCCAGTGCAGCAGGAAGCCGCATCGAAGACAGGTCCAGAATACAAGGTTCTCGGCACTTTGTAGGCAGAACACTCGCAGAATGCTTCCTCAGATTGTCCCACACACTTCGATCGTTCAGCCATCGGAAGTCTTCAACGGACAGAGCCTCCGCTCCTTGCGATTCTTGCGCTGCATGACATGACTCGGGAGACTTCACCCGACACTCCATTCGGTCCTCAAACATCCTTACACCAACTTCCACGGCTTCCCCAGATGACACGGGCCTTCCGACCTCAACTTCCGCAGCGTTTGCCTGCGCCCAGACGGGCCAGAAGACCTGTGGCCAATGATTCTCGCTTCGGCCAGGGTGTGAAGACACACAGTGTTTGCCGGATTTATCCAAATGGAGATCCCACCAAACAACCAAGGCATGGGCAGTTCCGCCACGAGATACACTCAGGCTGACCGATGCAACATCACAAGCATTCAGCTGCGGCTGGATCTGTTCTGGGTCGTCAAAGCAGATTTGCAAAAGTTCATGTGGCTCGCTCAGGATGACATGGTCGAAGTCTTCCAGGAACTCGCACATGAAGCCTTGGTAGAGTCTGCAGCCGACTCCTTTGAGTTTGAAGCTGCTGCAAGCATGGGTTCCAGCAAAGGAATGCCGCAGGATGGGGCAGTCCACCAACTGGCCGTAAACTGTGGCTCTACACGGCAAAAGCCTTCCTTGTGGCTTTAAAAGACGTTTGCATGCGTCCATCGCAGTCTTCAAATACCCTTCACCGAGAAGTTCGGCATCAACAGCCTCGCAAACTATGAAGTCAACGGCTTGAAGCTGCAACGTACAGCTGTTACCCTTGTGCAGCTGCACTTGTGCTTGCGCAGTGTCTCTGTGGCTTTGTGACAGGCCCAGGTCGTCAGAGGTGTGGTTTCCCACAACCTCCTTCGCCAAAGCGAAGAGCAGCTCGTTCTGCTCGCATGCGTGCACCTCCAAACCCCCGTCCATGTGCTGGCCGAGCTCACGGCAAATAAGAGCCAGAAACCCCGTTCCAGTTCCTATGTCCAGGCAAGTGTGCTGATGACCTGCAGGTTCTGCGCAGAGCTCCTTTATGGTATCGCGAATAGCTCCGGCAAAGGCGCTGTTTCTTGGACCGTCGTTGAGCATGGCAAAATGCCACAGCGCAAGCGCACGCGAACGAAGTCCGAACAGGCTTGAAATTGACTCGTCTCGAGATGCTTTATCTGGTGCAAGCTTCAGGCCCCGATGCATTGCCCGCAATGCTGAGCAGTGACGGCCTTCATCTGCCAAAGCTTTACCAATCATCGTGAAGAGACTGGAGAGGTTCTGAGGCTGGATGGAGAATTTCACAAGAGACCCTGCGGCTCCTTCGGCGAGTCGCGCCTGCAGCCCAGCATCCGAACCTAGCCACACTGCAAGCAAGAGCTCTTCATGAAGCTCTTGCCACAAGTCAGGCATTTTTTCGAGCACCGCCACCAGACGACCTGCTGCTTCTTGATAACCTGCCCGAGCCTCTGAGCGAATGAGCTCACGGGCTTGCGTCACATTGTCAACGACCCATCGGCTTAATGAGGCAGACACGTTTGGCGCTCGCTTCCGTCTCTTGGCCACAGGTCTGCGTTGCAGCTCCGTGGCTGAATCGTCCATATGGCTGGCAGACTCAAACCTATGTTGGAGTGAGCACCGGAATCACCGGAAGCAACCGGGAAATACTAATTAACTAATGATCGTTGTGGGTTTCTGGATGACGATGAGGCTTTGCCATATTTGCGAAGGAAAGCTGCAAAGCTTAAGGAAGGAAGTCAGCGGACTCCTGTGCATGGAGCTTGTGGTCGAGCCACCCCAAAGTCAGGCCACAAGGTCCACGCCAGCCAGACGGTTAGGTTGAGGCCGAAGGCTTTTGGTTTGGACCGCTCGACTTATAGGACTTATGCAAGTTTAAGATCCTTCATGATCCTCACCTGTCCGGGTCCCGAATCCTTTGTAACATGCTGGAGAAACCGGTTTCCGATGAAGGAGACATCTCGCGCCGGGGGGTTGGGGTTTCGACTCTCAGACTCGCGCCAGGCAGGCAAGGCTCTACACAATCCGAGATCAATCTAAGAATGACCAAATGGGGTGCAAGAAGCCTCCGGCAAAACGTGACTTTGAAACAGGCTGTACAAGCTACTGTGTAAACTTCTATGTCCGTCTAAGCCAACTCAAACGTGAGGCTTTGGCGTGCCTCTCTATGCAATCCAAATACAAACAGACCTGCTCGACAAAGCTTGAACGCGAAATCAAACATTCACGAGTTGTAAATAAGCTGTCGGAACAAGGCTTGGGGTACCACGGCAGCGGGGTGGGAATTGAGATGGGACACATCCAGCCTCCTCCTTCTCAACAGGGCCTCAGCATCAACAAGTAGCTTTCAAAGATGGACCACGCTGTCCCGCACCACCGGCTTGCCTCTAGAGCATTAGTAGACCTGACACCCCTCCAGCATGCAATCCGATCCAAAATCGGATTGCGCCTGCAATTCATGGTCTGGCATTGATGTAACATGTCCGCTCTGTGCCTCTCGTCTAATATCTCCACCAAACACGTATTTGCTTTCTTTTTTCTCTATGTATAGTATCTATATATATATATATATATGTACGTACATACAACTATATGAACTACTCTACTTCAGAAGGGAGACGCTCCGAATTGCACGTGTCATGTTACCTGACATGCCAAGATAAGGCGTGTGTCGGCCCCAGCGCCGAAACGAACAACAGTCCTCACTCTGCATCGCTGCTTCGGCGCGATAGCATGTCACTCACTCGCACGAGGCATGCATAGACCATGCCAATACTCAAACCCTTACCCTCAAAGGACTCATATTTTAAGGCTTCTGGGCCCAAAGACCCTATTATATAAGGCTTTTGGGCTATTTTGATGCTAAGGGAAAGGGAGCTCGAAGGAAACAGATCCCGAGTCACAGAGATGTTTGGCCCATACGACAAAGCACCGGTGCACCGAGAAGTGCCAGCCCTGAGCATTTTCGGAGCAGCAGTTGTCGGTCTCGACAAGAAGTCGGGGAGGTAGCTTGAGCAGGGACAGATCTTTTGACTAAGTAGAACCATACTCATCCAAGTTGGGCTTTTGGAATTACCAGCTGCTCACTTCTGTGATCTGGCTCCTGATCAAGCTTTTGCTGCAAGCCGACCTGCATGCCGAATCTTCGCCAATGAGTTAATGAGGCAGTTAGTCCCACATTTGCTTTCAATAATAGCACTAGAGCCTGAACCTTGAAGATGCAAAGCGTCTACAGGCTTTAGCATGGCTTTAAGTCTCTCAGACTCTGCTGCCTGAGCCTTCCTCGAAGCGAGACAACTGCATGTTTGCACTCAGGCTCACTCACGCCCACACAGATACAACGACTCTCAGGCGGTGCTACTGTGGCATGCTCTGGGTCGTTCCATAATATCTGTGGACCTAATGGAGTGGATGCCAGTTGTGGTCTGGTCGGTATGATGAACACTGCCCGAAAACTATCTCCAGCATGAGGTCGATCGAAAACAGCTACTCTTCGGCTGTACAGGGTGACGGCCAGCCCTGCATGGGCATCTGACAAGTAAGCCTCCAGAGGGGGAAGGGGGGGGAAGGGTAGTCATCAGCGATTTCCAACGTATCCGTATGATAACAGGATAGCAAAGACGGCAGAAAGCGGTGTGTGATGTATGTATAGTAGTATAGTAAGGACCTAGGATGCAACAATGAGAGCAGCAATGCCTGCACCCTTGCATGCACAATAGAGATCGAAGTTTACAACGCAGGTCGAACCCGCCACCTCTGAAAAGCATACTTACCGTGGTCATATTATCGAGACACTGCAGCCCTGAGTGCACAAGAGTTGAGCCAACAACAACCGCAACATCCTAAGCACTCCTATCTCAACCTACTTCCAGCGCTTGCAGCTCGTGGCTCTCACCCTGGCAGCCTGTGCTTTAGTCCGCCGGTCTCTCAGCCGCCAGACGAGAAGAATCCCTTCACCTGATCTCCGACTTTGCCCACCTGCCCAGGACATGCTCCGTAGCTACGTGCTCAGTGCCCTCGCTTCCTGTCTGCATCTCCCGCTAACGCCTCTGCAACCTCCTGTGCCCGATGCGCGCGCATCCACAACCTCCTTCACGCTCACCCTCGCTCAAGCGTACGGGACTGTCCAGGTAGCCCCGGGACAAAGGCCTCCGCATTAAGGGGCGTTGGACAGACGCTAAAACAGGCCCTCTCTTTCTCCCTCTGTTTCCCGGCTTGCCCACTCTGAGTCGCACTCTCGCTCGCACCCTTGTCTTCTGCTTCAGGCGTAACAGTGGCTTCCAGTTTGTCGTGCACTCTGGGAAATGTCTCCCGCATGTGAGGGACGTGCAAGTCTGCCTGTGTTTCATTATAGATGTGAACTTATTTCAGTCAAAACCTTCGAGGATGACCACTGCTCATGCTCCTACTGCTAAGACGACGACTACTACTACTTCTACGCCTGCCGCTGCTACTCTACCACTACCGCCACGACGACTTCTACTACGTCTTATAACTTATAAGCAACCCCAACCCTGTTTCAACGCGTCTCGCGAGTGCCTGCTGCTGCGCCTCCTCGACGGCCTCGCCTGCAGCATCCAACAGGTTCCTCAACTCCTCCTGGATCACAGGCTTTGCTTGGCTTTTCGGAGTTCGACGTTCTCAGCTCCTGCCTAGCGGAAAGTAAGAGAAGCCACAAAACGTCGCTCCTATCAGGCCCTGAATATGTAGCTTGCTTCCAAGGCTTAGGCTTGACGGGCCATGGTGAAGGCCCAGGGCCTAGGGCCACTCTGCTTGGCCTTCTGATCGCCTTTGAAAGAGTTGCTTTCTTAGCTTCAAGCTCTCATCTGAACTCACACTGTGCGGAAGCCCATATGCGCAACTATGCACAACGGTGGCTGAGGGTCTCGTTCTCTGCCTTTTCGATCTCAGGGGCACGGAATATTTCGGTAGACCACTGGAGGGCTCGAAACCCTGAAGCCTTTCTCATCACGCTTTGTGAAAGCAGCACAAGCAAGTCAACGCGGAGCGGAAATGCAGGAGCTTACGAGGTCTCGCGAAGATGGGGCTTCAAGAGTTTCATCTAAAACTCTAAAGCTACACGATCAAGAGTCATCAAGTCTCATCGCGCAAAAACCGGGCCGCTCACGAAAAATCCTAATCCCTCAGACTGAGATTGACCACCCTCAAGGTCCAAACCGCTCAGGAGCTCAGGATCCAAAATCCTGCCTGGCCTCGGGAGGAACCACCTGGATGCCCCGCATGTCCATGAAGGAGCCTGCTTGTCGGGTGGTCTGATGCGTTGCAGACTTCAGACTTCAGGGCTTTGCAAGCACACCATGAAGCGAAACCTTGAGATATGATGGGCTGGTATAGGACGATAGGACATCTACGAGAGCAGCAGCACTATCGGTCACTATTGTCCTGCTTTTCTGCTGCTTGAATAATTACCAGAGCAAAATTCCTTGTCCACACGACGATCGTAACGATACATGCTTCAACACTCCCAGAGCCCTTCCACGTCTCGCCTGGATTGTCATTGAACTGCGTGTTGTTCTTGATCTCCTGCGATAGATGGAGCTTACTGTCGTTGAGGAAGGGGGCGTGAACACCGGGGCCGACAGCGAGCGAGGGGCCTCATGGCCTGAGCGTGTGAAGAGCCGAAGTGGATAGATAGATGGTAGTAGTTCAAACTCGGTGAAAACACGGAGTGTTTTCAAAGACATACCGAGCAAGGAGTGCCAAGCCCTCACGGCATCCGAGTCTTCTCGGGTGCCACGATCTCCGAACCGCCAGCAGGGAAAGCATTTGCAGCAATGGCTGTTGGACTTGGGACTAGCTGACTAGCAGGTCCGAGAAATCATGTACCTGGTCGGCTATAGATATTGAACTGGGACCATCCCCCAGGACCCGAGGCAGGCTGTCCTTGAAGCCGAACTGAATTTCCTGGGTGAATGCCAGGCCTGGGTGCATCTGCTTGGCCTCCGCGCTCGCAATCGGTTGGGACGGGGAGGGATGGAAAGCCAACAGGACTCTGGGCTTACGATCCTCCGCTTTCACCAGCCTGTTTTCGTGCTTGGACATCCCGAAGCTAGCCGCACCGAGTCGATTTCGTTCTTGCAACCGGGTGCTTGCACGAGTATGCTTTCTGGTCCAAGAACGGCACGTGTGCGCATCTACGTGTCACATGCCCTGTTATGTGCACTTAATTTTCAGTTTCTACGTAATGACGAGTTTGCTGCAAACTTTGAACCTGTTGCGCTATGCCTGGTCGAAGATCTCATCCTTCTGCTTGTAGAGCTGCCTTGGAGCTGGGTGAATTTGATGGACAGCTGATGGTTGCTTGATGGCCTCATGATCTAGACAGACCCTGTGATCTCCTATGCCAGTGCTGGGAGCTACAATTCCTCCGACGGGGCCCTCCTGGCTACTTGGACATTCCCGGCCAAAGCGGGCGAAGGCTACGCGCAAGGCCAGGCTCATGCCGTCTTGGATGCAGACAAGCTGCATGCCGATTCCCTTCACGACCTGGCCCTCTGCCAACCTCAACGCAAGATCTGCGATTTCTCAAAGGTTCGCAGTTCAAGTTAGGGAACATGAGCTTGGCGATTTAACTCCCCTCGTGTCTCTCATGTCTTCCTTCACCTTGGCCCGAAGCTCAGCCTGATGAACGGGATGTTGAAACCGAGACACCAGAGCTAAACTTCTTCAAGATCTTCGAGCCCTGAACGACGCCTGTCCCAAACAGTCTGGTGGCTTGTCGGCACCAACAGTCTTGGCGATCCGGTTGTCGGTGGCACTTTTCAGGGTCTTCATGGCCTCGTGGCGTTTGCAAGCAGCTGGTATATCAAACCACACAACTTCTGCAAAGTACCATGTGTTGCGAGACCTTCGCTTCGACACTAAGGTACCCAACAGCGCATGTGCACACGATGTGGACGACCTATTATTAAAACGTCGGTGGCTCACATAGGAAAGGACACTAAAAAACATAAATCACTTGGCGACCCTGTTGGGCTTAACGACCTGTCGATGTTCTGGTTGTGAGTTCTGAATGCATGTGGCTTGGAGACTAGGTTGATCTCATAGACAGTGCTTACATGCTTACATGCAGCACCGCA
>CAJNDV010006280.1:22910-30410 GCA_905221635.1 Symbiodinium sp. CCMP2456 | reverse complement strand
AGCAAAGGTCCACGCACGCTTCAGCGCTCAAGGGTTTAGCACTGAAAGGGCTTAAGGTTGAGCCGCTGCGATACCCGGAATCCCTTTCGCGACGGCCTTTTCCGGGAGCGACTGCGGCCTTAGGTGGGCTGCATCGAGGTGACACTTGACTTGGGAAGCGACATGCTGGATATCAGCCATGGGGTTCGCGAAGCAGCACTTTGGAGCCCCTTCAGCCAAAGAGCAACATTCTGCTGTCGTCCAAAGCTTGCTCTTCTTAGCTTCCGGCGTGGGCGGTCCCGCTCACGGTCCCGCTCGCGCTCTCGCTGGCTCTCCCGTGGTCGGGGCGGAGGGGGTCGGCGGTCCATGATCGCGAACTGCCTGAGGGACAGTCGGAAGACGATCCATGTGCATACACAGGCGTACGTGCAAGCATGTTCAGGCTGTGAAATTGCCACGCCTCATGCCGCCGTCCTCAAAATCATTGGCTTTGCTGAGCTCGCCAAGGTCGCTGTTGCCAACCTTGGCAATTGGAATCAGTCGGAACAAAGCTTCAGCCTACACGGTGGCACGCTGACATCTTGACCTCTACCAGGCCTGGTTGCACATGACAGGCTTGCCCCAAAAAAATCCAACAACTGGCAGCGACCACTGAAATTACCAGGCAGGTTTCCAGACTCGAAAACTGCAGGGACTTGGTCCGTTCGCAATGGGAACACTTCCTCAGTGAGGTCCGGACTCTCCTACCTCCTCCCGATCGCCAGTTTGCCTTGACCATCATGCCTTGCAGGAAGACCTGCATGAGGCTTTAGAGGGCTCATATCCATCTATCTATATGTCATATACCACTCCCCGACCACAAGGCTCGCTCCCCCCCCCCAACCCTAAACCCAAAGCCCCTACCCCAGAGTAGACCCTAAAACTCTAAACCCATCGGCCGCCCCCCACGCCTGGCCTGCCCGGCGTCGCACGCCTCCTTCGCCGCCTCGGCGGCCTGGGCGTTGGCGAAGCGCACCGAGGCCTCACCGCGCGTGCACGTCTTTTGGTGTGCTTGTGTTTATTTTTTGCGATTTTGCTGGATGTTGGAGACCTGATAAATTCGGCATGTGGCTGGGGTCCTTTTAAGCTCCATATACGTGTTCTTATACATCCAGGTTACAAGTCAGCTAACGCCTAAGGCATTAGAGGTGGGCGCCGGGTGGTGTGGGGGTGAGGTGGCGGGAGTCGATGGATTCGTGCATTCCAAGCCGACGAAACTCGCAAGGACGGACTCTTTGTCTTGCGGCTTGCGGTCCAGTTACCGCACATGCTGCGTAGTGATGCCGGTTGTTCCAAAAGAATTTCGTTTGGTCCTGCCTTGTCCGTGCCTCGTCTATCCACTGGTGGCACCTCGCTCAGCGGCTCACTCGAGTGGAGTCTGCTGCAACATACCGAAGCTCTCGAGCTCATACATCAGGCAAAGGAAGAATACCAGCTGCACAGCACAAAGCCTAGTCTTTGGCCATCTTTGGGCTTGAAAACAGCCGCCGGTAGCTGAGATCTGGACCCAGCATGACACCACATCACCGAAGTTCTGAAAAACTCCTGGACTTCAACGGCAGTTTACGGTTCCAGCTTCTGCCAAGGTGAGGCTCGATTTCGATCCTAAAACACATAATCCTCAGCATTGCTGTGCCTCGATCTAGAAACTCTCAATTGCTTTACCGCATTTATTCACTGCTCCCACCCACGCGTGAGCCAGGATAGCTTGAGAGCTTATCAGCGAAGCTCCCGTGTTTGTTTCGGCTGGGCATGACTCAAAGTGCAAAGCTACGAGTCTACGAGTAGTGGTTACTGCTGGCTGCCGTGAGAATTCGGACAGAAATCTGAAGTCTATGTGATAGTACATTTTGCATGGGGCATCGGCCTCGAACTCTCAAATTCCCCCAAGCCATATTTGATGTGAGAAGCCCCGCGGGGGCAAAGTCTTCCTCTCCGATTCTTCCACTTTACCGTAAACCTCAGATGCCGGAACCGACGCAAGCCTCACCCTTGACAGTCGCACAACATCACGAGAACCCACTCTAAACTCTCAGTCTCTCAGACCTTTACAGGATTCCAACCCTCCGGCCCGCCTTTCAGTGCCACGCGGCTCGAATGTTCCGTTATGCCTTCGGCAACTTCGAGCTCGACCTCGGCCGTCAACGTCGCTCTCTGCGCTCTGAACGGTGGGGCCCGGGCCCCCCTGAAGCTTCTCCTTGGGGGTTGAGTTATCTGGCCGTTGTGCAGGGCTCGGAAGAAAACTGGACCTTTGACATCTCGAAGCCCAACCGAAGATTCATATCGAAGACGAACACCACTTCGCTTGGATCCAGGCCCCTTTCAGCGGCATGATGCTCTGAGGGCACGTCGCCTGAGCCGGTCACGCGGCTTCCAATTCAAAAGGTTCCGACCGTCGGGGAGTAGAAGTAAAACATGAAATACATCCGAAACCCTTCAAGCCCCAAACCCACGGAGCCGTAAAGCCTAAACCCTATAATAGCGAGGAGTTTCGTGCGAACAGTCTCGGGGTCAGAGACAAGGCAGCGCAATGCGAGCTCCGGCGGTCCTGCAGGCCTTTGCAATTGTAAAAAGTCTGCTATGGGTTGCGTATCGTTGACCTACAGGTCCCACCACGGCAACCAGTACCACAAGCACGACGCGGCGTTCACAGTCGAAGGAAGTGACAGCAACTGCCCGGCCGACAACTCGCTCATTTTTCTGATGCTTCGGCATGCCTGGAAATCAAGGTCCGATGATCCGACGCTCAGGCGGAAAGCTCTGGAAGAGCCCCTGACTTTACAGGCACGCATGGAGGGCCTTAAACAGATGTGAAAAGGATGCAGCTCATCACGGCACACGTCTCAGCCAGTGGTTTGCAAAGCATTCCTCGGCTGCAAGAGGGAATTTCAGAATGTTCCCATAGGTCCCCATATTCGAAAACCGCCTGGTTCTTGCCCGTCAGCTAACCTTCAGGCATGTCCCTGGCTCAACGTGACGATGAATGCACGCGTCCCACGAACCCGAAAAGACTTTCTTCACGAAGTCGTTGCATTGCTGGGGGGCCTGCAGCACGAGGAACTGACAGCGACAATGCCGGCAGCTCATCCAAATCTAAGAGTATCGAGTAGTGAACCAGACGAAACCAAAAGCCTCCAAGAGCACGGGCTCTGTAACACCAGTAGCAACTGAGGTTCCAGAGGCTTCACAAAGTGCAGCCGTCACTGCACATCCTGGGCAATTGGTCTACACGGTCTCAACAAATAATACCCGGCTAAGTGGCTCTACAGCACATGATCTGCCGACCGCTGGACTCAACTCTTGGAAACTGGAAACCCTGATCCGGCAGTCCCAAGGAAAGATAGCTGTGGCAACGGAGGGTAGCTAAGGTCTGTTCAGCTACGCTTCTCACCACGACATCCTGTGGAGTCTTTGCATGTCGTTGCAGGACGATCGCAGTCGGAGTAGGGAGTTGGCTGTCGACATCTGCCGCTGGGCTATCTTTTCCCTCCTACTTCTTAGCAAGGACGAGCCCTGGGCTGTGGACGCGAGGGTTCTCACGCAGGGCAAGTGTAGAAGGACCAGAACCCGACTCATTGTGTGGATGCCCTGGGGTGGCAGCCATGCAACACCGGAGATGAATTTCTGCCGAGCATCGCAACGGGAAGCGCTCTCCCGAATCTCCGGACGAGCCGCATCTTTGGCAACGCCCGCCTTCCTTACGCTGACAGCCACGCCGATCTGAACCTTCCTTCAGAGAATATATATACACACACACAAACAGACAACTCGTGTCACGCTCCTGCCGGCCAAGCATCTGATGATGCGCCTCCGCCGCATGAAACGCGGACGCCTGGCCGGGGCATCTGGCCATTTGGGGCACATTGACATACCCCGCTGCGAGTACAGTCCGTCTGAAAAGGGTCGCATAGACCTTCGAAGCCTTGAGGCTGCAGGCTGCCAGTTGCTAAACTGCTAAACATTTATGCTCCTGCATGCCGATTTCGCAATACTGGACAACTTGCAGACCACACGTCCTCAAAATCGTGCGCCAACCCAAGGGTTCACCAAATGGCACCTGCAGCAGTGATGTGCCACGTCCACGGCCCCCGGCGACGGACGCTTGGGCCAGCAGCCTCAAGCTCGAGAAACCATACAGCTTGGAGTGATCGACTTTTATTTCAAGGTAGGAGTCAGCTTGATGTGAAGTTGTTTTAAGTTTTGACGGCAGGGATTAATCAGGAATGAAGGCGAGTCTATCACTTTATGTGGTGGTCTGAGGTTTTGACTTTCGTGCTCAGACACCAGCAGATTTGCCACTACGACCTGAATTTACGCCTGCAAGCACTTAAGATGTAGGTGCCGTAGTATCAGCATCAGGCAAGGTGACAGGGAGTTTGGAGGAGGCCAACAAAGGTACAGGATTCTCGGGCAGAAGCCCAGCCACCGTTGTTCCTCGCTGTGGTACCAGATGCTGGATCGGTACTGACCTCGGTTTCAATGGAAACTGACATCTGCTGCCTGCACAGCGGACCGTAGTCCCTCCGAATTTTTGGCAGAAGCCCTTATCCTTGTGACAAACACGCACAAACCTTCTCCCCGACAACCCCTCTGCCTGTGAGCTTCATTCCAGCATCGCGCGGAACCCTCAAACTCCGAAGCACAGCCTCATAGACTCGAAGCATGCAGCCCTGCATCCATAAGAAGTAACCTCAATGACCCCAAGCATATAGCATAGCTAAACATGAACCCAAAAGTCCATGGCTCACGAAACACAAAGGGTGCTTCTGCGATGCCCGAAAGTCTCTGTCACACCAAAGCTCCTTTTCATGATGCCAACACATTCGAAAGCCGATGCAGAACTTGCTGGCCGGGGTACCCTTCTCGCTTGGCTTGGGCTTATGATTCCGCCAGAAGGCATCAAGTAACTCCTGGACAGGGCAATTAGCCGCTAAACGTCTACAAGACGCATGTGCACTCACAAATGGATGGCAGAGATGCACGAGCGGACAACAAGCTTGTTTGTCAGCGGCAACGGCCTTACAATTACAATCAATGTACACTTGGCATCACTTGGCTCTCCCTGCCTGGTATGAGATGATGTCGGGGTCATACTCTATCTGCACCGACTCTGCATGCCCTGGGCGGGATGGCACTCTGCTTGGGCGGCCGACGAATTTCACGCCACCAGGTCACAAACGTACACGAAAAAAGCAGTGAAGGCAAGGCACCGTCGCCGTTGCACACCGTGCGATAGGTTGGATTGGCAGACCTTTGCAAGGCTGTGCATGGCTATCGCTGCTCCCTTCGCATCCTTCGCAGACTTCGACGATGAGACAGGCCGAAACAAACGAAGTTCATGACTCATGACCATATCAAGGAGACAAGAAATATGACGCTCGCATGACTGTTCCACCCGCCACGACAACAGAAGCCCGGCGACCCTGAGACAGGCGCCATTCATTCAACCCATATAGTCGTAAAACGCCACGGCCCGCCAAACACTCGGACTCCGTTTCCTTCTCAAGCAAAAGCCCTTATAGTAACCCTTGTGGCAACCACCACCCAAGCAATCAACTCTCAAACCCTTCAATTACTTCGAAGGAGAAGGGTAGCTTGTTCATGCTGAGACTGGGACCGGCCGCCGGTGTACCTTGGCTTCAACTTCTTTTGAACTTACGAACATTGACGTCCTCAACCAGAACTTTGTTGGTTCTGGCAGCGTTAAGGGTCAGTCACCCGACGGTCCTGACATGACCACAAATAGCGATGTCGTTTCAGCCGAGGGTCCCTGCTGTGGCCTTGAGGACACCTGGCAGCTGTGCGAAACGCTGTTGCGGCGCCCAGAATCATCCTTGCAAACACAAGCGTGGGGCATAGAGGCAGTCGAACATGACATACCCAACGCATGGCTGAGGTCGTTGGCGCGCCGAGATTACAAAAGGCTTTAGTTGACAACTCAAAACCCGAAGGCGGTCAGACTTACAAACACATTCACCATTCCGAGTGCCAAGGGGCCCATGGAAAAAGTTGCAATCGCCATTTTCGTTTCGGAGGGTGGCTGGTCGCCAGTTGACATGGCTCGGTCAAGCTCGGCTCACTGCACGAAAAACTGACCCTTGCCCCAGTGGTCGCGCAAATCAGCTGATAGGGAGACTAGCTATTGGCCGAGTCTAGTTTTATGACATGCTTAAGACCATGATAGTCAATGTCTGTCCCCGACTTTTAGCAAAGAGGACTAGTGCGGCGAATGGGTTTGGGCCGGCACGTGACTGTTTATTAGGCACTCAAGCACACGCAGGTCTTGCTCAACACTCGCAAAGTGTAAGCTTCCTCCAAATGAGCGTGGTCTTCGTGAGTAGGCCTCCATCAAAACGGCCGTTTGGTTCAAGTGCTGAATGGCATGAATCCCTGTGAAATCGAACAACCGGAAGACACCAGAAACCCGACTCTGCAGACACTGCAGTTGAACCCTGGAATGTCACTTGCAGAACCCCGCTGCGAGTGTGGCAGCCGGCAGCCACCACCTTATGCGGCCAGGCACGGCATCTTCTGAGCTGCGGGCTGGGCGTCGCCACCGTGAAAACAAGGCCACGCAAAGCGAAGGTGCTCTGCGAAGCTCGGCTACCGCTATTTCAGGATTGCCGGGCACACTGACCTAGCTCTTTGCTTTGAGGTTTGGATTTACACTGAACCCTGCATGAACCAAAGCCCTTGCAAAAGTCGTGCGGTATTTCAGGTTCGGTTCTTGGCTGATGCTGAACGGAGGGATGATGTCTCTGTGTGTAATGCTTGTCCGGTGTTCAACCTGAATGCGTGCAGACCGGCTGGAATCTTGGGATGCCCCTGTGATGCCTTACACCATGTCATGCGCCCCGGGTTCTGGGCGGTAGCCTTGTTGAAGGCAGCGGCAGGCAAACCGTATGCACATCACAGTCTCCTACTGTTCTGTCTCCGTCTATGTCTATCTGTCCGCATAACTGTCTACTCATAAATATACAGTACGCTAGCCTGTGAGTTGGTCTGTCGATATGTATCATGTAGGCAAGAGGGCGGAACTCCAGCTCAAATCAGCAGGTCGTGAAACCACAGAACAAACGAAAACAAGGCCTCTCGAGGTACTCTGCAGTGGCAATGGTCGTCGTAGAAGTAGCAGAAGTAGTAGTAGTAGTAGTAGTAGTAGTAGTCGTGGTGGTAGTAGTAGGAGTAGTAGAAGTAGTTGTAGTAGTTGTTGTAGTTGTAGTTGTAGTTGTAGTTGTAGTAGTAGGAGTGGTAGTAGTAGTAGTAGTAGTAGTAGTAGTAGTAGTACTGTAGTAGCAGTAGTAGTAGTAGTAGTAGTAGTAGTAGTAGTCGTAGTAGTAGTTTTTTTCACTACTACTAGTAGTAGTAGTAGTAGTAGTAGTAGTAGGAGTAGGAGTAGGAGTAGTAGTAGTACTAGTAGTAGTAGTAGTAGTAGTAGTAGTAGTAGTAGTAGTAGGAGTAGGAGTAGGAGTAGGAGTAGGA
>CAJNDV010006269.1:34337-51988 GCA_905221635.1 Symbiodinium sp. CCMP2456 | reverse complement strand
GGGGGGGGGGGGGGGGGGGTTCTGACCTCTGAGCCGACCTTTGAGGTGTGCTGCCGCTTAGGGCTTCAGACAATCCTCGAAGCTGAGAGGTCGCTGGCCGACGGCAAGGACCGGTTTAGGGTTTAGGGTTNNGTTCAGGGGTTTAGGGTTTTGGGGTTCAGGGTTTAGGGTTCAGTGTCTAGGGTTTAGGGTTTAGGGCGGGAGGTTTCCTTAAAACAGGGGCCTAAATAATCACGCATATTATTTTGATTATGTTGGGGCTTCCTGATTATAGCTACGGTAACACTATACCCCCCAAACCCCATTCGAATTATTAAGGCCCCTATATTAGTTTGTTTTGCCAGTCTTAAGGTTTCGACTGGTTGGAACTTACTCGTATGACGGTTTAGGGTTTAACTACGAAGTTTGGGGGTCGTTGTAGTTTCGTTAGGTGTTTCCAGGGTGCTGTTTCATTTTTGCTTGTGGTTTCCAGTGTTTGCAACTGTGTGTTTTGGTGCATTTGGGGTTTCGGGGCGGGGTTTTGTCGGAAGGGGCCCTAGGGTCCATGTGCCCAAGTAGTATATACTGTGGCCTTGAAGTACCTACATAGGGACTACTATGAGGCCAAGGTGTATACTATCTGGGTACATGGACCCTTAATGGAAGGGTTGAGGAATTGAGGGTTTTGGCTGATGAGTTAGGAGGGCCCTAAACCCTAAACCCTAAACCCTAAACCCTAAACCCTAAGGGGCGAGTAGGGTTACCGTGGATGCGTGGGCTTCAGGTTTCGAGTTTCACGGTTTTCTGAAGGTTGGCTGGTTCAGGGTTTCGGGTTCTAGCAGCTGAAACAATTACTGATACTATTTTGGGGGTTCCTGTGTATAATTGTAGTATAATGGGCCGCAAAACCTAATCCTAATTATTAAGGACCCTATACTATTTGGAATGCTTATTTTGGCAAGGGGTGTGTCAGGATTTTAGGCAGCCTGGGTTTGTGGAAGAGGGGATTTCGGCACACAAGTTTCCGGCATGAAACTTGTTTGGGGTTTAGTTGTGTTTTTTTTGTGTCTATGGTGTTGGGGCTTGTGGACCTGGGCGAGCACATGGGTAGTTCTACAACAGGGTCCCTTTGGGGGTCCCTTTCTCTGAGGGTGCCGTTCTATATTGGGGACCTAAACAGGGACCTTCACTTATAGAACTACCCACACAGGTGCAGCGATCGCCTTGTTTTTTTATTGCAGGGGCCCATCGACTCTTACGAGCCCAGCACTACGCAGAACACCTGGAATCCTAAATCCAAAACTACAAAAGCAAGAACACAACCCTACAAAACCCATGTTATGGCCCTAAACTAAGACTAAGACTACGACCAACAAAAAGCTTTACACAACATTTGTAATCTGCAAGCCCCAACACCTCTCAGGATATGGAGCTGGGTTCCGACTCCAGTTCGGAGAGGCCTTCTGTTCTTTCCTTTGTTGCCTTTTATGTTTATGATCTTCGTTTCAGTTATACGAAGCAGTGGGGATCAGCTTTTGGGATTTCGGGGTTGAGCTTGCTGGGTGTATTGGTTAGTGGCTGGTTTAGGGTTTGGGGTGTTTGGGCTATTTGGAACCCTAACCCAAAGCCCTGACCTACGAACAACCCAAACCCTAAACGCGAAACCGCAAACTACGAAACCCCGGAATCCTAAACCCTAAACAAACCTAAACCCTAAACCCTAAAGCCATACGAGACCCGCACTTGGCGCCCATATGGGTAGTCTTCCAAATTAGGGTCCAATTTAGGGTCTCTTTTATATTGGTGCCGTATTATTTTGGGGACCTAAAACGGAACCCTGCCTTAGAGAACTACTTACATCCTGACCTCCTACTTCAGTCATCGGAATTAGTGTAAAACTTCTATCCCCTTAGCTTAAAACCCTAAACCCTAAACTAACCCCTTCAAAAGTTATTTCAACTCAGATCACAGGGTCCTTTTTTCCAATTATTGGGGCCAAGGCCTCAAAGCAAAGCTTCCAGAAATTTTTCCGATTCTCGTACCCAAAAGGTCCTAAGTACTCTTGCGGGGGGATACTTTCTCAATATATTATCGTATATCATTCCTCATATAGAAACCCTCATTACATTCTACTATATAGGCACTTGTGGACCCTCTGGGTACGGAGCCCACACAGCACGTGTACATGAACATTAGCTCATCCCAGACCTCTAAGTTTCCACAGTTTGGGTGTACGTGTTTTTGTTGGAGGGGCCCTGCAAACCCGGGCCCTATAAGCAAAGAGCCTCCAAACCCTAAACCCGAAACCCGAAAACCCTAAACCCTACCTGTGGCTCAAAACACCTACCTTTTTAAGGACTTATATATATAGAAACCATAATAAGGAACCCTAAAAAGGTAGGTTTTTTCGGCTACAGGTACACCCTAAACCCTAAACCCGAAAACCCTACACCCTAAACCCTAACCACCCTCAAAACAAACCAAAACCCCGACGAATCCAACCCCGAGCTGCCGAAGCGAATCAATTCAGCACATGTTGTGCCAAATTGTGTCTCCGAGTTCACGGTTTCGGTTTAGGGTTTAGGGTTTGGGGTTTAGTTTTTAGGGTTTAGGGTTTAGGGTTTAGGGTTTAGGCGATCCTAAACCCTAAAGCCTAGGGATAATGCTCTTGACTGTGGCAGGTCTGGCAGGTGGAGCAACTCACCTCGTCGCTTGGTTCGACAACTTTTTGGGCTGTTTAGGGCTTATAGGGTTTATGGTTCAGGGTGTAGGGTCAAAGGCTAAGGTGCATGGGTGGCGTGGATGTTCGCATGCAGGGATTTGCAATTGAACTGGGGGATGCAGTACGTAGGGCTGTCGGGTTCCAGCACCAGCTGTCGCTGCCCATAAGAATTGAAGTCTTCATGCCAATTCCTCCGCACGGGCTTGAGCTTTAATGTGAAGGTCGGAAACTTCGTGATTGCAGTCCTAGAAACATTCCGAACATACGCCGAAACCCTATTGCACTGATTAAATGGCCATACATGAATACAAGGAAAGGTTTAAAGACTTACAACAGCTTTTTTAAAGAAACCCTACTACTGAACATTAAACCCTAAACACCATTCCCTAATATAAACCCTATAAGCCCTAAACCCTATAAACCCTGAACCCTCAAACCCTTTGGAGTTAACTGTCCAGGGCCAGGCCTGTTTTGCCGAGACCCCATACTCGGGGTTTAGGGCGTAGGGTTTAGAGTTTAAACGTTTTTATAGGTTTAGGGTTTAGGGCTTAGGGTTTAGAGTTTAGGGGTATTAATAGGGGTTTAGGGTTTAGGGCTTCAGGGTTTAGGGCTTCAGGGCTTTAGGGTTTAGGGTGTAGGGTTTAGGACCATCAGAAGCTCTATTCAACCCCAAGAACCGTTGAACAACCGTCTCGATCCCTAGAAACTGACCCTGCGAACCAAAGCACCCCTCAATCCTCACTAACTTCAAAACCCGAAACCTTCAACCTCAAGCGCTAAAGCTCCAACCTCAAGCCCTTATATGTAGAACTCTTGTAGATTATTTTCCCTTACCTGCAAAGCCCCCAACCTGAAGCCCCTATAGACCCCTTGTAGATCCTCCTCAGGCGCCAAAGTAGTCATTCATACCCTAAACCCTAAACCCTAAACCCTAAACCCAGAGCCTAAACCCTAAACCCTAGACTAGGCCCTAGACCCAAAGCTCTAAAACATGGGACCCCAGGAACCACCCTGACCCAGATCGAAACCCCAAGGAGTCCGAGGTACTTTTATGGCTGTTATCAGGGGCATGTACGTATAGGTTTCTGAGTACGGGTGTAACTTTTTCTCCGGGATGTAACTTTTTCCTTTTTCCTACTGACTCCACCTACCCCACATAGCCAACCTAGCCCAGGCCTTGCGTAACAAGAGAACACGAGCTCATTCAGATAATCATGCGCGTGAGGTCCAAGACGAAAGCCCTAAGAAGTAAATACCCAAGACGAAAACCTTAAGGAGTGAATTCCCAAGACGAGAACCCTAAGGAGTGAATCCAGCAGGAACCTTTTGCCGAAGACGACAACCCTAAGGAGTGAATCCAGCAGCTACACTTTCGCGAAAACGAGAGGCCTAATGAGTGAATCCAGCAGGAAAACCTGACCGAAGACGAGAATCTTAAGGAGTGAATACTCAAGACGAAAACCATAAAGAGTGAATTTTCAAGGCGAAAACACGCGAAAACCCTATGGAGTGAAGACGAGAATGCTGAGGCGTGAATCCAGCAGGATACTTTAACCGACGAAAACGCTAAGGACTGAATACCCAAGACGAAACCCTAAGGAGCGAATCCAGCAGGAACCCTTGACCGAAGACGAAAATTAATCCAGCAGGAACTTTTTCCCGAAAACGAGAGCCCGAAGGAGTGAATCCAGCAGGAACCCCTGACCGAAGACGAAAACTTTGAGGAGTGAGTAGCCAAGACGAAAACCTGAACGAATGAATTCCCAAGGCGAAAACATGCGAAAGCCCTAAGGAGTGAATCCAGCAGGAACCTTTTTCCCGAAGACGAAAAAACCCTAAGGAGTGAATACCCAAGACGAAAACCATATAGGATTGAATCCAGCAGGAAGCTTTAAACCAAGACGAAAACCCTCAGGAGTGATTCCATCGCGAAAACCTAAGGAGTGAATCCAGCAGAAACCTTCGACTCAAGACCGAAGACGAAAACCCGTAGGCGTAAATCCAACAGGATACTTTAATGTAAGACGAAAACGCAAAGGACTGAATACCCAAGACGACAACGCTACGGAGTGAGTACCAACGCGAAGACCGTAAGGAGTGAGTCGCAGGAACCTTTTCCCGAAGACGAAAACCCTAAGGCGTGAATCCAAGAGCATACCTTAACCCAAGACGAAAACGCTAAGGACTGAATACTCAAGACGCAAACCCTGAGAGTGAATTCCCAAGGCGAAAACCCTAAGGAGTGAGCCCAGCAGGAACCTTTAACCGAAGGCGAAAACCTTAAGGAGTGAATACCCAAGACGAAAACCCTAGGAGTGAATCCAGCAGGAAGCTTTTCCCGAAGACGAAAACCCTAACGAGTGAATCCAGCAGGAACCTTTGACCGAAGACGAAAACGCGTAGGAGAAACAAATGCTTCACCATAAAAAGTTAGTGGCTTTGTGCTGAAGACACTGGAAAAGTTACAACTAAAATGCCTGTGTTGTACCCTTCTGCGGAGATTTGCTTATTTTGGAAGCCTCAACAAAGTTACAACTGAGTCATTTTGCTGAAAAAGCTGAAACGTTACATCTATTACATCTAAGAGCAAAAAGTTACAACATAACTGAATGTTCTACCGTACCTATTTGGGTTCCTTTACACTTTAGTTTAGGCTCCTCTGTAAGATTCCTATATGGGGGATATTTCCCCAAATCAGAATAGTTATCGCTAATATACAACCTTACAATCTACTATATAGGTTAGGAGGTCCCTGTAGGCAAAGGAACCTTACAAAACCTGCGCGAAGGAAGCTCGAGCCTGGAGAACGATAGGCCTTCCACGCGGCTGATGCGGGCTTTCACTCATTTTAAGGTCTTCGTTTTGATGAGGCATAAGGATTACTTGGAGCCTTGCGGCTAAACAAGGCCTATCATTTGGCATGTGGGTTCTTTTGGGAGGTCTTGGGGTTTAGGGTATAGTGGTTTAGGGTTTAGGTCTCCGTTGATAGGATTCGTTAGTTGTTCTAAACGGGCACTTCAAGGGTCGGCGGTGGTTCCGCAGAGTGTTGGGGTTTGAGGATTCGACACGCTTCTTGCTAGGAGTGTGTATACGGGTCCTGTAAGAGTGGTCTTGTAAATGGTTCGATGACACTCGCTTTTTGTTGCATGGGTTCTGCAAAGCTTCCGTGAGGGTATGTTCTAGAGAGTGTTGGCGTTTCGGGGTTTAGGGCTTGCGGTGAGGGTAAAACTTTGTAGGATTAAATAAGGGTTTGCTTATAGGGTAGAGTGAGCCGCGGGTCGGGAAACAGTCAATGGAAGCGTACCAATGCATTGTGTGCTATCGTGGGCAAGCGCCTGATTCAAAGAGAGACCCCACAGCCTCCTCTGCCATGCCTCTTGGCACTTTGCTAAGCTCCTACACCTCACAGTTTGGGTTCGTTCTTAAGCCCGGCCCTAAACCCTAAACCCCAAACTTGTTTTCTTGCTGTCGGGCCCTGTAACGGTGCAGGTCTCCCATGAGCTCGACAGCTTACGTCCCTCAGCCACCCGCAGCCAAGGATCGCGAGGGGCCCCAGAAAAAAGGCTTCCTTGTCATTTTATATGGGGTTCAGGAGATTTACGTCCCCTACACCCTAAGCCGTAAATCCTAAACTCTAAACCCCAAGTAGGTTCAATCTCGGGTCGTATGTTTCAGTTGGGTAACCGTATTGAACCCATACATAGCACAGCTCAGACCCCCAGCCCAGTCCCCTCCTAGACCCTAGATTAGTGTAGTTTGTTGTAATTATAGTCTCTTTAGTTACATTAGTTTCGTATTTTCGGATGCCAAACATTAAACGGGATATCCACAAAAAGGTACTGCAGTCTAGAGTCTAGGTAAGGTTAGTTCCCGATATACGCCAAAGCCCCGGCAGGAAATTTCGGACTGGACTGTCTGAGCCCGAAGGGTCCATGTGCCTATATGGGACTTTCCGAAAACTAGGGGGTACCTTATTTTGGGGTCCTGAAAAGAAGGATCCTATTATTAAGGGTACTGTATTAGGGTTCCCTATTTCGGAAACCCCTATATTGAAGATAATAGGTAATTAAACCCTCAGGGAAGAACCAGGTTACTCGTGCTTGGGGCCGTTCCGTAAGCGTTGCAGTAGCCCTTATAGGGTGCTGTAACTGTAACTGGCCCTGGAACTGTTAGGCTATTAGGCGGATTTCTTTTTTCGTAGACACGTTAGCTTTTGCAACACAGACATATCCGAATCGACACAGTCGAATCCAGAATGCTTGGAGACGTGATCGTTCCGTAGCTCCAGACACACAAAATGGTCACGAGGTGGGGTTGCGTGTACCTTGAGGGTCCAGGTGCTCAAATATTAGGGTTTTAAGTAGCAAGACTCATTCACAGGATAGTTTTTGAGTTTTACGTCGCAAAAGTCATTCGCAGGACTGTTTGAGTCTTGAAAGCAAAAGTATTTGGGAACTCGGACCTTTAGGGTCACCATAAACCCTAAACCCTCAACCCTCAACCCTGAACCCTAAACCTTAAATCCTAAACCCTAAACCCTAAACCCTTAATCCTAAACCGAAACCCAGGCATGCTACAAAAGCTGAACCAGCACGGGGCCTCAGCTACAAGTCGCCGGGTCCTACACTCCTTGCTCCGAGATCTGATGCAAAACCGAGTTCTACTTTTCAGGGTTTAGTTTTAGGGGTTTAGGATGGTTTAGGGTTTAGGGGCTTCGGGTCTTGCTCCGAGATCTGGTGCAAAACCGGGTTCTCCTTTTTAGGGTTTAGGGGTTTAAGGTTTAGGGTTTAGGGTTTAGAGTTTCGGTTTTAGGGATCCCAAGATTCGCAACTTCAAAAGGGTGTTACTTTACCAGGGGTCTTTATGCACAAGCAAACCCCAAAACCAAAACCCCAATCCCTAAGCTGTCTCTTCCTTCAAAAAGATTCATTCACCCGATGAGTTGAAGATGGCTGAGGATGGGGTTCAAGGATTGCCTGCTCAGTGGTGAGCTTCAGGTTAGGGTTCAGGGTTTAGGGTTTTATGACAATAAGGAACCAGCTGGGAATCCAAGCACACAGCAGTGTACACTGGACACAAGGGCGCGAACGGGCAGAGCCAGCAGAAAGGCATGCAGGAATTCTGTAGATGCAACAGCTCGCAAGCAAACGTCCCGCTGCATCTGTACAGGCAGTCAGCTGGTGGTTTAGAGCAGGGTTTAAGCTCTTAGGGTCTGGGATATGGGGTTAGGGTCCAGGGCTTTGCGATTTGGGTTTAGAACCCCTACTGGATTTTACATGCTCTGTTGGGACTGAAACCCTTGATTACACTAGAGTTCAAGGCGGGATTCTGTAACCTGCTTTGACAACCCTATACAGAACCCAACAACTGGTAGGGCCTGGTAGGGACCGGTCCTTGAACATGGTGCCGTTGCTCTCACCACTTAGGTTCTGAACGAGGATTGACAGTATGGTTCGGCTGAGCGCTTCTGCTCGACTTGGTGTGCTGGACAAGACTGGTTCCAGGGAACGGACAACTGCATACAGGTCAGACTTCGTGAATGTTGAACGGTCGAGCTCCTGATCCTCTAAAGCCCTGTAATTCAACCTAGGAACCCCAAGCCATAAGCCTTAGACCCTAAACCTTCAACCCTAAACCCTAAACCCTAAACCCTAACCCTACACCCTAAACCCCAAGCCCTAGAAGGCCTGAGGCCCTAAACCCAGAGCCCGAAGCCAGGCATTTTTCGCCGGCGAAATCCTTTGGCGAACCGACGAAGCGTCAACTCTACGGTTTGGGTTTAGGGTTTAAGGCCTAGGGTTTAGGGCCCAGGGTTTAGGGTTTGGGGTACTCGCTTTATTAATCCTGGAAGGGCCTACCGAAAGAATCGAAAAGCCTACAGTCTCAATGCTCCCTAGTATCCCAAATCAAAACAGAATTCCTAATATAGAAGCCTTACATTCTACTATCTATATGTACTTAGGACCCATTGGGTATGGTTAGCTCATACATGCTTATGCTCAGGCTTCGGGGTTGCATGAGGCATTTTAAGATGACTATGGATATATTCATAAATCATTCGCGCAGACAAACTTGCAAGCTTAAGGTTGGTCGTATCTCGTGCCGATGGGGTTATCATTCGTAAAACGAGTATGCATAGACACAATGCGCACTCATTCTTATGCGATTGTAACTTCTACTTGCACGCCGAACTCAAGTGCTTCTTGCATCACTCTCATATCCGCGAGCTGTCCGTTTTCGTGATAAAGAGGTTTCCGAAAATAGGGGACCCTTCTATAGTACCCTCAATAGAAGGATCCTAACTATAAAGGACCCCCCAAAATACGGTACCCCTTATTTTTGGAAACTCCCATAAAGCTGATGGGGCCGGAATCGACTGCCACATGCTGTCGGTGTGGCGAATTCAGGGAGCGCTGCTCCCTGGAGGCTTCAACGTCCAACTTCAGGATGCAACTATGAAGGGTAAAGATCTATAAAGGGTTTGGGGTTTCAAGAATACTATCAAGATCTATGACGGATTTTGAGGGTTTAGAAATACCACAAAAAAGGGGCTGTTAGGGTTTAAGATCTATGAAAGGTTTTAGGGTTTCAGAATACTCTATAAAGATCGATGAAGGGTTCTTAGGGTACAGGAGTTGCTCTGGGAGCTGTATAGGATTCCCAAAGCGTCCTGTGTACTGTTATGCGGGATACTTCACTAAATCATAATAGTAATTCCTCATATTGAAGGGCCTGGATTCTAGTTGTCTTAAGAAGTTTGCATTACTAGGCTTTACGGTTTAGGGGTTTAGGGTTTGGCTTCGTTATTTTTGAGTATCACAAGATTCCGAACGAGTATCAAAAACGTTGCTGCTACTTCGCAGTCAGGCATTGAGGTTCGTGGCATGGAGTTAGGAAGCCGGGTAATCGTCATTAATCGTCGAGGCGGGTATGCTTCTAGGTAGGCCTTTGGGATATTGTTATTTCCTTTTTTGGGGCTTCAGGGGGTTTGTTTACGAATAATTGTCAGAGGCTTTGAGGGGCCAACCTAGGTTGTGTCTAAGAGTTGAGCGTAGCAAAGATGTGAACTACACTCAGGCTTTGTGTGGGTTTCCTACGGCCTCATATCTAGATCCCAGCCTCAAGCACCAAGTTTGACCCTAACCCTAAACCCAAATCTTTAAGTCTACATCCGTGAAGCCTCCACGTTCTCTCGACACAGGGTTGACCTCAGTCCCGAAAGACCCTGCATTTTCGATGACCCTCGCTGGAGTAGTGGATACATTTCCGAGTTGAAACCCCTTAGATGCGGTAGGTATAAATTGAAGCCTGCACACTGTACAACTCATACACAACCCTTACCTTACTACCCTAAACCCTAAACCCTAAACCCTATTACTCGAATCCGGAAGCTGCAGATTGTGCTTCAAAGCCTCAGAAATTTGGAAGCGCTGATGGTTCGAAGGTTTGGACTGCTGCTGCAAGGACGGCGCAAACAGAGGGTTTAGGGTTTAGGGTTTAAGGTTTAGGGTTTAGGGTTTAGGGTTTAGGGTTTCCCCAAGGGTCCAAGTACCCAATAAATCATATACTCTCCCAGATAGTAACCTATATAACTACTATCCGGAACCTAAGTATCTTATTATCGGGTCCTTTGGACCCTCTGGGATTCTAGCAGTTTGATTAAGGCTCTTAGAGTGTCCTCCACTCCACACCCCGACAAACTCTGAACCGTTTCCTGTCCGAACAAGGGTCCGAGTATTTGATATTCTTTTGTTTCCCAACTACGAACCTCCACCCTAATCCCTTAACCCTATAAGCCCCAAACCCTAAACCCTATAATCCCTAAACCCGAAACCCTTCCCCGTCTACAAAGTTGTGGGGTCCTTTGGCCCCTTAAGGGTTTAGGGTTTAGGGTTTATGGGTTCAGGGTTTAGGGTTCAGGATTTAGGGTTGCGGCTGTAGGGGTTTAGGGTTTAGGGTGCGGCTTCAGGGGTTTACGGTTGCGGCTTTAGGGGTTTAGGGTTTAAGGTTGCGGTTTTAGGGGTGTAGGGCTTTAGGGTTGCGGCTTTAGGGGTTTAGGGTTTAGGGTAGGGATAAGGCCCCTGTTTGGGCCTTAATCAGCTAGACCTCAGGACCTTAACTTTCTGGGTTTCTTTCGGGTTCTGAGTCTAACGGTTTGGGGTTTAGGGTCCAGGGTTTAGGCTTTAGGGGCTTCTTAAAGGGTTCTCTTTGTTGCTGCGCGTTTACGAACTTTCTGGATAGAGGGTTTAGGGCTTAGGCCGTACTATAGGGGTAGGACAAATTGCCAAGACTATTCATTCCTATGCCCTCTGAAAGCCCATGCTAATTATTAGGACCTTTGTATCGTGGCTTTTGGAAACGTGCATTTGTGTGTCCCAGCAGCAACCCAGGCGTTCCTGGCAGTCAGGTTAAACCTGTGCTGTGACCGTAGCGAGCGTGCGACGCAGCCCATATTGCAAACCTAAGCCGCAAGCCAAGCTTAGACCATATATTCCCTAAAACCCTAAATGCCAAGTTCTAAACCCAAAACCCTTCAAGGCTCTAAACCATAAGTCTTTACTACGCAGCTTTGTAAACCCTAAGTTAAAATCCCTGAACCCTCATCCCCATATCCCCTGCTTGAAGCTTGATTCCCGCAGCTAAAGACGAAGCCCCAATCCGACAAAAACAAGTCAAATCCTGAAGTGTGTAGGGTTTAGGGTTTAGGGTTTAAGAGTTCGGGTTTAGGGATTATCAGTTGTAAGCTTGAAGTGTGACTGTGAGGTTTCCATGTTGTTCATGCGATGTCACAGAAAATCATGCTTCTCTGTCGTTGCGTCATTTGCATGCCTTTCCATCCCGGCGTTTGCCCGTGTTTGTCTTTCTTCGCCGTTCGTTATTTTCTTTGTGCGCCCGCTCCTGCTCTTCTCTCAGAATGTATGCTTCAAGTAAGTTGCTGTCTAAAGACATTCGTCTGTGCATGCATAAATAATTTCGGGCACATGTGTTGCTACATGATGTGTTTGTTCGCTGGGCATTTTCGTTTGTGTGACCGTGACACTTCTATATTCATGCGCTCCCTCCTGTACACGTCGGTATGCTCATGCATTGCTATACACGCAAGAACAACAAAAGTTGTGGACAGCGTACATTCCTCTCAGCGTGTGGGCACCCAGACATACATGGATACATGGATGGATGGCGGGAGGAATGGGGGGAGGGAGGGAGGGGGGGATGGAAGTAAGTATGTAGATACGCATGTCTGCGGGATTCTGTGCGTGTGGGAGCGTGTGTGACGGTGCTTGTGTGTATGTGCTGTTGTGTAATATAGGGGCCTTCCATAATTACCTATATTTTTTTTTTTTTTTGGGGGGGGTTCCTTGTTGAACAATAGTGTAATATACCCCAAAACCCTATTCAAATTATTAAGGCCCCTACACTTTGTATTTGCATCTGTGTGTTTCTGTGCTGGCTGGCTTTCTGGCTGCCGGGCTTCCGTCAGGCTGCATGTTTGTTGGCTGTATGTGTGTCTGAGGTTCCTGAATGCATGTACGCAGCTGCACGCATGTTTTCTGTACATAACTTCCTGGAGTAGCAGCGGCTGGGTTTATATTTCTATATATACATATAGATGCACATGTCTGCACACATTCTTTGACACCGCCCCATTCCTGAGCTTTAATCATGCACTGAAACGTTACACGCTTGCTTACATCGGACATCTGACGGTACGAGTATCCCCTTCCAATGAGTTTCAGTAATTTCTGGTAGGGTAAACCCTAAACCCTAACAGCCCCAGAGCCTTGTTCTGATTTCTCCGGCCTTGATAATGCTGGGGTTGCGTCGTCACGCAGGTTTTTTCCAAGTTATAAAGAAGTCGGCTGCAAGAGTCTTCGTACAGCTGAGTTCTGCAAACGATGGTGGTTCTCTTTACTGAGCCCTAAACCCTAAACACTATACCGTTTAATGATTAGTAATGGGTTTGTTTTCGGCTTCCTTTGCAGCTTTAGGCTGCCAGGGGGTCGGAAGAACTAGCACAAGTATCACGGTTTAGGAGTATGGTTATACGAATATACCTTCAAACCCTGCTATAAGTGCTACGAATGCCTGGACCCGTCCTAGGGATCCTCTTGCTGCGAGGCTGTGGCTACTTGGATGTACGGCAGAACGGCAACAGGGGTTTCTATGAAGAGCCGTTGTTTCTGTAATGTTTAGAGTTTAGGGGTTCAGGGTTTAGGGGTTCATTTCTTGATTGACAAATTCTGCAGTCTTTCGTACCATGAACTTGAATCATGATGGTTGTGTTATTTTGGGCGATGCAGGATTTTGTCCACCATCATTAATCTAGACATGTGAGCGATGCCGGACGGACATCGGGTAGAAGATAAGGTTGAAGTTGCGACCTAAAACTCAACATCGTCTGGGCCAGCAGCTCATTGCAGATTCTTGCGGCCTGCACGTTAATTCAGATTATTATGGTCGGGTTAAACCACCTAGATGGTGCAATGGCATCCCTACCTCCGCGGGCCGGAGGGCTGTGTTCAAAACCGTGGGCCCACAGGCCGAACCACCAAACGCAAAACAAGGAACGCCACATAGAAGCCGTAAGAGTTCGTCAGGGATAGATCTGCACAAGCCTCTGTGTGTGTGTGTGTTGCAAAGTTCGCCTGCGACCCGATTCCTCAATCATGTTAAATCCCAGTAGCATAGAGGCGGGAAGGAGTTTTCATAATATATACCCGAAAACCCCATTCCAATTATTAAAGCCAGATGTTTAAGGAGCTCTAAGCCCTAAGCCCAAACGCAAGTGAAGGCTCTGCCTAGAATTATTGGAGATTGGCTGCCATTGCGCCCAAATCCCATTTTCAGCAGGACTCCGAAGATGTTGTCTAGGGTTTGCGGCTGGGGGTTTAGGGTTACGGTGTAGGGTTTAGGGATCGTCAAATCCAGAATCCTTTTGCCTACCATTTCTCGGAAACCTGCTGCCAAGACCTTTTGCTGCTAGCTGTCAGAAAACGATGCCAGTAGACCCTGAGCTTCAGCTATCCAGGGTTTAGTGTTTAGGGTTCAGGGTTCAGGGTTCCCATACCTCCTGGTTAGGGCATACTGCTTGACCTATACGTGGGATCCTGCCAGAACTTCAGGTATTTCCCTGAACATAGTTAAAGTACATTTAGTTATAAAGCCCATAAGCCAAGCCCTCAACCCTGAACCCCCTAAACCCTAGACCCTAAACCCCATCATGTCAATCCCTTCAAATGCGACCTTGAGGGAGCCCTAGTTAAAGGTCTGTTCCTCAATGCAGGATATGGGAGTTTCCGAAAACTTTAGGGTACCTTGCTTTGGGGTCCCCACAATAAGGATCCGATCCTAGAACTTAGGGCACTACATTTGTGTCCCCTATTTTCGGAAAACCCCATATTGGAGGATCTTCGTGTGAGTGAACGGCCCAATTCTTACCCTAAACCCTAAACCCTAAACCCCTAAACCCTAAACCCTAAACCCTTAACCCTAAACCCTTGGGCTACTGTAGTGCCTCAAACCCGAAACCTGAGGCTCTTTTGGGGTTTAGGGTTTACGTGGAGGCCTAGAAAACCTTGCTTTTTAGGGTTTAGGGTTTAGGGTTTAGGGTTTAGGGTCCCTATTATGACTTCCTTAAATAAGTCCTTAAAAGGGTAGGTCACTTGGGGTCCAGGTAGGGTTAAGGTAAGATTATAGATACATTCTAGCTTTGTGGTTTAGGGTTGTTAGGGTTTAGGGTGTACCTTAAGTACCCCCAAAACCTACTTTTTTGGTAGGGTCCCTATAAATCCCATAGTAGGGTTTATAATAAGAACCTACAAAAAAGTGGGTTTTGGGCTCTTAAGCGTAGGGGCCTAGTCTCCACTTCCTCAACGTTGAGTTCTGCAGTGAGCCTCCCCAACACGATCGACTTCTCTGCCTCGGTATAAACCCTAAACCTTAAACCTTCAACCCTAAACCCTAAACCTTAAACCCTCAACCCTCAACCCTTAAACCCTCAACCCTAAACCCCTAAACCCTCAACCCTAAACCCAGTTGGAAGTCCTCCGCAAGCACTGCCCGGAAGTCCCGCAGTCTACTTTCGAAAGCTTTGGGTTTAGGGTTTAGGGTTTAGGGTTTAGGGTTTAGGGAAGCAAGAAGCTCAGTTTGACTGAGCTTCTTGCTTCCTTGCACCGTAGGTCCCACTATCATTCTCCAGGGTTCCGAAGTATAGTTTAATTATGATACTCCGGGTTTAGGGTTTCGGGTTCCTGAATATCGTTTAATTAATTAAGATAAGCATTATTAGAACATACCCGAACACCCAAGCCCCACCTCTGATCCGGTAATGGCTTCCCTTCACCCCTGAATCCGCATCCCCGCGTCATAAGCCGATGCCTTCTCACTCTCCTGTACATCCGCACCCCTTTTGAACCCTAAACCCTAAGCCCTAACCCTGATCCATCTTCAACCTACTTAGACCGCACAGCACTAACCCCTATAAGCCCTAAAACCCAAGCCCTAAGCAACCCTGAACCATCTTAAACCGTCTTTAACGCTGCGCCTTCAGGCCGCAGACAGAAGGTGGCTGTTACTGCCTTTGCGTAACTTGGCGGCAAGACGTTCAGCTCGGGCTCACGGGCTCTACAACTGGGAATTCGCTCATGGTTTATGTGCTACGACTCTTTCTTTAGGTAGCTCAAGACCTCAGGGTTAACAGTTGTGGGTTTTGGCTGGGTTGAACTTGAAACCATGTTAATGGTGTTTTATGGTTTTAGGTGAATTTCGAAAGCTTTCGATTCGCAATGGCGATATCTACATCACAGTCCTAGTTAGAATGTCAAGGCCCCTGCAGCCTAAACCCTAAATTCGAATCCTGCACTAAGCCCATTACTGCACACGAATCTCAACCCTAAGCCGAAACCCTCACATTTCCCTATAGCATATACATGAGCCCCGAAGCTACTCCTTGAGAAAACTTTAAACGCCAAGCTCTGAACATGAGCTCGTTAGGCTCCCAACGTCAAACCCGGACTAAGGGTTTAGGGTTTACCTATAGTCTCCATTGTAGTCCCTTTTTTGGTTTAACCAATTTTATATTAAGGATCCCAAAAGGTAACCCCAAAAAGGACTTACAATGGAGACTACAAGCAGAGTTCAGAGTGTTGGAATCGATGCTCCTGCAGATCTCTTTTGGCTCGCTTCTGTCACGCAGATATGCCTAGCGGCCATGCGAACTCGGGCACTTCAAGCATCCGGGCTCTGAGATACTTTAGGCTTTAGGGTTTAGGGTTTAGGGTTTTTTTCCGTAGTTCCCAGTACGGCAGGAACCTGATTAAGAAACACTGGTCCTTGAACCCCAAAATTGTCAAGATCCTAAAGACCCAAGGTTTCTTAGTCAGGTTCCTACATTATGTTTAGGGTTTAGGGTTTAGGGTTTAGGGTTTACATTAATCGAGCTCGACAGTCAAACGTACGTTGTTTGGTACAGCTCTGACAGTCGAGTTAGTCTAGCTGTTTGTTTCCTTGTGTTGTCGGCGGAGTTTTTCTTTCGCTTAAAGCCAAGCTAGTTGACAATGGGTCATGCCTGTTCATTTAAAACTTAAACCCTAAACCCTATACTTTAACAACCTACATCAACCCATTGGTGCCGAGCATCCAGCATTTCACCAAGCCTTTGCAGAACCGGGCGTCTGGTTTTTCATCTTCTGGCACCAAACCCTAATCCTAAATCACTTACCCCGACATCCTAGATCCCTGAACCCATTTTAGGGTTTAGGGTTTAGGGTATATTCATTCCTATACCCTACAGTGCTGAAGACCACTGCCCAGGGCAGCTCGTGACTGGTGCAAGGGACGTAGTAAGCAGGGTTGTAATTGGGGTAACTTCATTTCTGGTACGTATAACTCTGCTTACTAAGTCCCCTGCGCCTCCAAGTATGGTTCAGGGGCTTAAGGGATCTATACGGGTTTAGTGGTCTACGGCTTCGAGATACAAGATTTCACGTCAAGCGTTCGGGTGTACATTCTGCAACATCTACGTAAGCAAGACGATGACTGCTTGTTGAAGCCCCACCCTGTGGATTTATAGGTTTCAGGGCACCTGAGGGCGTACTACAGGGTGTGCAGATCTGAACTCTGAACCCTATAGAAGTTTCTTCTCAAAGCCTTTAAAAAGCTCATAAACCCTTATGTAGCCATTCCAGAACCGTTATCAATCCCATATAAACAGGAACGCTTAAAGGAACCCTCAAAAAGGACCATTAAACGGAACCCTTCAACGGAACCCCTACACAACCCTCATTGCACCCTTCTAAACCCTACCCTGAACCCTACGGAACCTGTAAGAAGCCGTGCAAAACCAGGACCCTCTTGGTACCCTACAATAGGGGTATATGGCCCCAAATAACGGGCACTTACAAGTTATAACCCTGAACCCTAGACCCTAAACCCTAAACCCTAAACCCAAAGCCCTAAACCCTAAACCCTAAACCCTAAACTTATAACCCTGAACCCTAGACCCTAAACCCTTGGAGGGTCTGAAAAGCCTCAGGCACCTGCTCGGGTCTCGTCCATGTCGAAGTCAAGCCAACTTCTACAGGGTTTAGAGCCTTGGAAAGGATTTAGGGAATTTAGGGGGACGTATTTAGGTTTTACGGGTTTGGGGTTGAGTAACGGTTTAGGGTTTAGGGTTTAGGACGTATTTAGGTTTTAAGGGTTTGGGGTTGATTATGGGATGGGTTTCGGTTTAGGAGGATCGTATCAAGAGCTGCACGTCTAGGGGTGCAGTTACAGGCTTCTTCCCAGCAAGTTCACAGATTCCTAAACCCTAAACCCTACAAATCCTAAACCCTAAACCCCTAAACCCTAAACCGCAAACCCTAAACCCCAAATCCTAAACCCTAAACCCCAAACCCTAAACCCTAAACCCTAAATCCTAAACCCTGGGCCGCCGGACAGTACGAGCTCC
>CAJNDV010006269.1:1646-17543 GCA_905221635.1 Symbiodinium sp. CCMP2456 | reverse complement strand
GCGTACTTTCGGATGACTATGGGGTGGACGATCCTATTTTTGTCTACGTTGTGAACGAGTTTGGTGTGGGGCAGAATTGGCGGTTTGGCGTTCATCATCAATCTGCCTTTGCCTTCCACGCCCTCTCTGGCAAGCTTGCTCTCGTCTTCTCGCCAGCCCCTGGATATGAATCCTTGCTCACGAACGTCTCAAGGATGGTCTCATAATTTGGCCGACAAACCTGCTTGGGTGCATTTATGGCGCAGCTGTGACAACGACTTTTGACGAATTGCTGAATGAACCTTGCGCCACTAAGTTCGGCTTCCCCCATTTGTGGATTAACGGGATGGCGCCATTGGCTTGGAAGGCTGCGGTGCTCTCGCGGGAGTCTACAGTCTACCATCCTGGAGCAAATATGCTGCCGCTCCATCATTTTGCGACCCTTGTTGAGGATGACCTCATTCGCGGCAGCGTATCAGATGCAGCTCTCAACGCGTGCGGCCTCGAGGAATTGAGGGCGCTGTTTTTCAACCCCTTGTTCGTCGATGTTGACCAGTCCTTTTCACGTGAGGAGCTGATGCGGAGCGCATCCCGTGGGGAACCTGGACCAGCAAAACTCTGCGTGGATCCTCACAACGTCGCCGTCGCGAAACGCCACTGCTCTCCAGTGCAGTTGGCGCCGCTTTCTACATCGGTGCGAGTTGATGGCAACGAAGTGGGCCGGTTTCGGGCGTGGATCAGACACGCACGAGCGGTGTGCGGCATTTGGAAGCCCCTGTCAGAGGTGATGCCCGACCTCCTGCAAGAACTCGTTGAGGGGTTTGCGCCTGCGTCACTGGCCTCCAGCTGCTCTCAGATGCTGTCTGAGCTTCAACTCTTCCTACGTACAGGTGATACTCACCACCTTGCGTTGTTTGACATTGACTGGTCCTCACATGCAGGTTTTCCCACGAAGAGGGGGGATAACAAACGCACCGCAGCTCTCGCCCAAGCCAGGATCTTGGATGATGCAATCAATGGGGATGCCCACGCTCGGAGGATGCTTAATGTGCTGCTGTCCTTTCAGCGCAGCAAGTTGCAACCCCTTGAGGAGGGATCTCAGAAAATTGTGCAGTCGGAGTACGAGGCTGTGCAGATTAAATCTTCGCAACACTGGCGTCGCGTGTTGGCACGTACGGCTCTCTCGCTGTACATCTTTGTAACAAGATCTGCTTCGTGCCATTCAGATGGCTCGACCTTTCGCCGGATCCATTTTTGCCTGGCTCTGTGCGCAGGTGGGTCGAAATCCTTCACAAGGCTGACATAGTTGACTGTCCAACTCGAGACAGTTTGATGGTATCTGAGCGTTGGGACAGCATTGAGCTCGGCAGGGCGCTTGAATGGCTGAACTCTCTTCCTCAAGAAACCATTGACAGGGCCCGTACTGTACCGAAAGCCCGTCTCGATCTGCGGGGATCTGACTCTCGCACTGATGGGCGAGTCACGCTTGCCTGGCACGCCCAATCCCTTGCGCTCATGCTTGACGCCCAAGGCCCGATGCCATCCATTGTGAAGGAGCTGTTCAGCTCATTTTTTTGAGTCGATGGCGCGCGGGAACGTAGTGGTGGATGGCTACTTGGTGAACTTCAACAGGGGCAAAGGTCAGAGGTTGGACCCTTACTGGGAGTCACTTCTTGGTGAACTATTGTCCCCAGACGATCTCGACATTGTCATGTCGTCGTTGTCATCTGGGGCAACACTCGTTTACCTCGCCAACTGCCTGAATGGTGTGATAGTGATCTACCCGTTTCTGTCCCCGCGCCATTTTCCTGTAATCCGCCCTCAGGTGCAGGTTATGGTTTTGAGCAAGGCCTTGGAGAAGCCTCCTGCGCTCACCTACTTTGATGACGCTTTGTGTCATGCGCCTGTTGGATCCGACACTTGGATTGCTTTTTGGACGAAATTTTTGGCTGGGGTGTGCTCTGGTACTGTTGGTGGCGACGACACATTCTTGCTCGCAATGATGCAGGGCCCTCTCCGTGACGGTGTTTGCAGGTGTGGTCGCGATATCTGCGAGGCGTGTCTTGGCACAGAGTACACGGCTGGTGATGGCTCTGTGCATTTGCTCCACAGCCATGTTTTGCCACCGAAATGGCTTATGGCAAGGGTCGCCGGCCTGTGTGGAAGAGCCTTGTCCAGCTTGGATGTTGGTACAGTGTCTGGACTCTCGCATCATCAGGTGCATCTTGACTTCCGGGCTAACCCGCCCGTGGATGGTACCGCAATGGGTCGTCTCCCAGTGCAGTGGAGGCCGTTGGCCGACTTGCTTCAGAAGTTCATCTATCCTGATAAACACCTTCCGCCTGTCAAATTGGAAGCGGTTCGGCCTGCAAGGCTGGTCGCGTATCCGCTTAACGCCTACTCGAACACCTCTGAGAATGCGTTTGCTGTCATTGGAGACCTGTGCTTGAAGTCGATGCAGTCCATGGGCCTCGATGCTGCGAGCACGTTCATCATGCTTCCGAATTACGACACCGCAGGGTTTGACGTGCCGCCAATGCTGTCTCTTGGCAACGTTCAGGAGATTTGCGAACGGCTTTATGGTAGACTGCAGGACGAGGCTCCATTCACTGCTGAAATCCGTGGGGCAGTCCAGCACTCTTTTGGAGCTAGGGAGATTTCGCTTCCACACCGGCCATCTGGCGCTGCAGGCTTGTATTGCAGGGGCGTTCCGGCACCGTCTGCGCCGCGTAGGCTTCGCGTCACCGTGATTTACCCTGTGCAGGCTGTGAAGCCAAACTTCACTTCTCTTTTCAAAGAGATGTTTGCATGCAGCCCTTCTACGGTAACCGAGGAGGCCGCCCTCTCGAAGGATGGCTTGCATGAACTGGTCTGCCCGCCATACTCTAGTGTCGCCTTGGCTGTGAATCGCGCGCGCACTTTGGGACGGATTCCCCTCCTCGTGGCGAATCAATTGGATTTGCTTGAGTCTGACAACTTTGTCATGCTCTTCGGCCATCGCCTCCCCACGGACTCTGAGGACGAGCAACAACTGCATGGAGACCTCCCAGCAACAAGTGTCAACGCGGTGATCGCCCTGGATGACTCGTTGGGGGCGCCTGAGCCAGAGCCGCCGACCACGCCTGAGGCTGAGTTGCACTACCTGGCAGGGCTCCGCACACCGAGTGGGCGCAATGATGGGGAGTGCTCCAAGCGGCAGAAGGTCTTGTTGGTGGAAGTGAGTTCGCAGGCCATGGCAACGCGAACGGTGCGAGTGCCGCTGGCTCCTGATGGGGCGGCTCGATTCACTGTGCGCACATGGATTGAGGAGGAGCAAGACCAGGACGAGATTGCGACGCAGTTGCTTGGCCAGGGGGGTGGCACGGATGGCATGCCTGGCACCTCCACGCAGCTGGACACTGTCCCGCCCTTTGCACAGAGTGTGAATGGGAGTATGGAGGTCACGGAGCATGTCTTCAACCAGCTGGTCTTGACGGCAATGCAGGGCGGGCTGATGGATAGCGAGATTGCCGAGCGGTATGGTTCCGAAGTGTTGCACATGGTACAGACGCAGCGGGCCCTGCTGGAGTCCTCGGGATCGGTGGCTGACGTTGGTCTGCGTGAAGGGCAACAGGGTTGACGTTGTCGACTGACGGTGAGCAGTGAGAGGGCTAGTGTGGGGGTGCTGTGCGGCTCTTGTGCAGTTTGGGCCTCTGGGTACCCCGTTCTCCTGGCCGATTTGGCCTTCTGACTGTGGGATCTCTGCAGGTGGAAAAAGGAGCTCAAAAAAAACCCTAAACCCTATACCCTAAACCCTAAAGCCTCGTGGGTTTGAGGCTACCTTTTCTTTAGCATGGGCAAGCCTTGCACAGAAGTCATGGGCCCCCGGGTGAACATCACGACCTTTGATCCTACTGTTGATGGTCTAAATCCTTCATTACCCATAATAAGCAACATACCATAATTCCCATAGTTTAGTGTCCTAAACCCTAAACCCTAAACCCTAAACCCTAAACCCTAAATTAAACCCTAAACCCCTAAACCCCCAAACCCCTAAACCCTATCAACCGTATTTGCACAGCTCCTGGTATGGGTGATGCCGAGGCCGTCAGGCGAAGCCATGAACTCCACAAACCCTCGAGCCTTGCGTGTCGTAAACCCTAAACCCTAAACCCTAAACCGTGTGGTTTAGGGTTTAGGGTTTAGGGGTTTGGGGTTTAGGGTTTAGGGGTTTAGGGTTTAGGGTTTCCCAGTAGTACCCTTTTGCCCTTTTGTTTTTTTAGGGAATCCCTTATTAAATTAAAACCCAAACGGTAGGAAAAAAGGGCACCCTTATTAATAGGGGTCTACTGGGGAACCTAGATAGTCAAGCAGGACAGAGGATGCGAGGCTGATCTTAATTTAGGGGCCTTAATAATTAGAATCGGGTTTGAGCGTATATTATACTATAGTTATGATAAGGAACCCCCAAAACCCTAGTCTAATTATTAAGGCCCGTACACTAGTGACAAAGACCTGGGCCCAAGTCGGGGTTCTTGGTTGGCGCGTGGGGCTTCGAAACGTTTTAAGTTTGTTTCTCGGATGCAGGCTTTAAGGATTTCTGGCATCCCCGGACGCGGAGTTTGGGGTTCCAGACTTGATGGTTTGGTGGGGTCTTGGGTTACGAGGTCATTTCAACTTCCTCTCTCTGTCTGTCTCTCCCTCGCTCGCTTGCCTACTTCTTTCTTTGGCTTCCTTGCGTGCTCGCTCTCTCTCTCTCTCTCTTTCTTTCGCTCTCTCTCTCTCTTCTCTTTCTCTTCTCTTTCTCTACCTCTCTCTCGTTTTCTTCTCTCTATCTCTCTCTTCTCTCTCCCTTCTCTCACTTTCTCTCGATTCTCGCTCCAGCTCGCTCGCTTTCCCGCAACACACATCTCCCTACAAACGCATCTCCACATCCGCGATTAGAAGCGGCTTAGACCTATCGGATCCTTAATGGGGTTGCAGGGTTACGAGAGAGAAGAGTTGGGGACTAGTAGGTTAACATGTGGGGGAGGGCTGAATAATTAGGAGCATCATTTCTTGGGGTTCAGGTTTAGGGTTTAAGGTTTAGTAAAGGGTATATTCACCAATACCCACCGAGACGTATCAGCAACGCAGTTGGACTACACCCTTATCGAAGCCCTTTCAAAAGGAAGCCTTAACAGAACACTGTTCTACTTGCCCTAAGCCCTAAACCCTAAGGGCCTTGACAATCCCATACCCAAAGGGTCCAAGTACCATTATCTATAGGTACTTAGTAGGTATTTGGGCCCCGAAAGTATATACCATACTAGTACTTGGACCCTTAGGGATGTTAGATGGACCCTAAACCCTAAACCCTAAGGCCCGTGACGATCCCCTAGTGGATGGTCCAGGAGAGTCACGCAGTTGTCCCTGCCAACGAGCTCTCGAACACCTGCATCCGAGTTCTGAAGGACTTGGAGAGGCTGGTCTTGGGGGTTTTGGGGGCCCCAATTAGTTCTTAGAGGGTTTAGGGTTTAGGGTTTAGGGGTTTATAATTTATAATGAGGGTTATTGTAAGGACAGTATAGGATTTTAGGGTTCTTGGGCTTCAGGATACTATAATCAAGGGGTAAACTGCCCCAGCACGGTTCCTACAACATCTTCTTTCGAAGTATTTAGAACAGACAGGTTTTGTAACTGTTCAGGCCTGTGGTGTAGGGTGTACTTATTCTAGGCCCCAAGCACTAAAACCCTAAAGCCTGACGCGCTGCAACCCTAAACCCTGAAACCCTGAGCCCTACCTATAGTCTCCATTGTAGTTCCTTTTTGGGGATACCTTATAAACTCCTTAGTATATACTTGGTTAAACCAAAAAAGGAACTGCAATGGAGACTATAGGTAAAACTCCAAAACCCTGACGCCCTCCAGCCGAAACTCTCAACCCTGTACCCTACAGCTCCAAAACTCGAAAACCCCTAAAGCCCTAACCCCCCCCAAAACCTAGGACCTAGGCCTGTTATGAAGCGTCAAAGCCTTACAAACTGAATCTCTAAACCTTACAGCATTATAAAGCTCTCAACCCTCAACACTAAAACCTCATTTTAGAGCCTCAGCCCTAAAACCTTGAACCTTACCCAGACCCCCAACTACCACTATTATACCCCAAAATACAAACTATTAAGGACCATAATGGCTCTTCTGGGCTCATAAACCCAAACCCTACACCGGCTTTAGTGTTTTGGTCTTTCGGGGGCCCGTGGCTTCAGGAGTGCTAGGCCCTAAACCCTAAACCCTAAACCCTAAACCCTAAACCGTGCAAGCGGCTTTGGGATTTCAAGGTTCAAGCTTTGGGCTTATTGCAGGGCATGGGAGCAAAGCTGCAATTTATTTCAACACCCTAAACCTACCTGTGGCCCAAAAAACCGACCTTTTGAAGGAGGTGTATATAGAAGCCTTAATAAGGAACCCTAAAAAGGTAGTTTTTTCGGCTACAGGTAAACGCTAATAACCCACAGAAGCTCTGACACGAAACGTGCAGAAGCTGCAACATCCCGGACCTGGTAGCATTGGCTTTATCGGCTTCCTGGCAGCAGACTGGGCAAGAGGATTGGGCGAGAGAGCCCTAAACCCTAAAGCCTATGATTTGCAGTCTTCGGTGCGCATGGCAAGCCTACATGGTTGAGGGGTCCCGACATTATGCAATGCCCAAAACACTACCCTCAGTCCTGAGTCAGGGCTCATGCTCCCTTCGAGTAAACACATTGGCCCCAAAGTATATACTCCAAATTTTCCATATACATGGACTCTGTCGAGCCTTCTTAGGTCTTAGACCCCTATATGATATGATTTTCCCATGGACAAACATGTGCCAATATGCCCTACGAGCCCGTGCTTGTCTTGGCCGATTACTTAGGGTTTATAGGGCTTAGGAATTCAGAAGGTTTTCGGTGGACTTCTGAGCCAAAAAAGGGCTAGACCAAGCAGTTGCCAAGGTTTTCGAAGCCTCCAAAGATGTTGCCTGAACCCTTCGACAGAGCAGACTGTCAAACACTTGTCAAAGCTTTCGGCTTTATGGCTCATAGTTTCAGGATTGCAACCTGTAAAGGCTCTAGAGTGAGCTACTGAAACCCTTAAACCCTAAACCCTAAACCCTAATCCGCTGGCAGATCGTGCAATGCAAGTTCTGCACGCCCAAACCCATGCCCCAAAGGGTTCCGGGGTCCAAGGGTTCATTCATTTAACGTGGGGCCCTAGATTTTTTACCAATACTATTTGGGGGGTTCCTTGTTATAGGTATGGTATAGTGAGCCCCAAAACCCTTTTCTAATTATTAAGGCCCCTACACCCTGAACCCTGAAAGCAGCCCTTATAGAACCCTTTAAAGAAACCCTTTGAAACCCTCTTCTCATTGTTAAGCCCCCCTATATTACGGTTCTGGTTTCAGGATCTATGAATGATGGGCATGGGACTTTGAGTCAAAACTTTAGCGTTTAAGGTTTGAAAAACAGATTGAGTCTTGGGATTCCTATGCAAGACCAGTACTGTACTCTTGGCTGCATTCACAGTGCGAGAGGCGGACTTGGAGCCTTGAGTGTTCAGGGTTTAGGGTTCAGGGTTCAGGATTTCGGATCATATGTTTAGGTCAAGCCTTAAACCCTAAACCCAAGTTTAGGTAATTTTCCGGGCTCCACTAGCTGGAAGCCCCACCGGCTCAACTTTTCTGGCGAACGACGGCTGACAGCTGTATACTGTAAGTAAGGGCCTACATAATTACCCCTATTATTTTTGGGGTTGTCCTTATTATAATTAATATAGTATGAGGGGCCCCCAACCCTTATTCTAATGTTAGGCCCCCCACCCTAAACCCTTAAAGTGGCCTTCATAGAACCCTTCAAAGGAACACTATGAAACCCTATTTTAATTATCAAGGCCCCTACATTACAGCTCCTCCAAAAGCCCGTGGAAAGCCCATGAAACCGTCTTAAACAAGATCCTCCCCCGGCAAACTGGCCCGGTCATCTTAACTGAACGGCTTACAAAAAGAAGCCGACCATCTATGTTTAACCTGGGAAACCTCAACCAATAAAGGTAGTTCTCTAAATAGGGTCCCCCTTTAGGATCCTTTCTGCAAGGGTGCCGTACTATTTTGGGGATCCAGAAAGGGACCCTAATTTAGAGAACTACTCATGAAAATCCCGAGGTAGCTCCAAGGTTTTAGGGTGTATGGACTTGTGTATACTTTTGGCCCCAAAGTCTTGTATTTAAATTCGGACAAGGCCAAAGTATGTAGTATTTGGGCACATGGACCCGTATACCCTAGACCCTAAACCCTTATGGTACTCTCAAAAAACCCTTGCAGGAACCCTTTCAAGGAACCCTAAACCCTAAACTCTAAACCCTAAACTCCAGGCCTAAACCCCGATGAGAACCGGGGCCCTGAGGGTAGCTCCTAAACCCTAAACCCTAAACCCTAAACTCTAAACCCTAAACCCTAAACCCTAAACCCCTGAGGGTAGCTATGAAAAAGCACAACTCAAGGCCTGGGCCCGGGGGCGACTGGGCGCGCAGCCCGGCGTCGACAGAGCTCCAAAGGAGCGTGCGGTTTAGGGTCAGGGCTTAGTGTTTAGGGTTTAGGGTTTAGGGTTTACGGTTTAGGGTGCTTTGTATACGGTTAATTATGTTCATCGGATTTCAGTTGGTTTTCATATATTTGAAGCGGTTTTTGTTTGTAGTTTGATTTGTTTTTTTTGTAGATTAGAAAGGCTTGTTACCTGGTTGATGATATAAATCCTGCATTGTCCATAATAAATTAAGGTCGATTCCTTAATCCATGGGCCTTGGGCGCTCTGGGTAAACTTGCCACTTGAAGGAGCCTCCCGAGTACGACAGCGGCGCAGACGATGTGGCCCCTGCAAAGGATTGACTGCTGTGCATGAAGTGCCTGCTCATGCTCAAAAGTTGGTCGATAGACCCTAAACCCTGAACCCTAAAGGGAGTCTAAAGCTTGAGGTGCAAGGTTGTTCCTTAGGGCTGAGAGGGTTTCCGGAATTTGATGGGCTCTCCTAGTTTGTCGTGGAGCGTCCAATCTGGCCAAGTTCTCCAAATGTTCAGCCCTAACGATCAACCCTACTCCCAGAAGCCGAAACACTAAACCCTGAACCCTAAACCCCTGAACCTTAAGCCCCTAAATCCTTAAAGCCTCAACTCTAGACCCGGGACTTAATGTAAGTTACCATAATCAGGAAACCATATTTTTTTTTACTGTAGATCCCTTTAATCCCCTACGGTCCAGGGTTCAGGTTCAGGGTTTAGGGTTAAGTTTAAGTTACCACGTCTAGGGTTTAGGGTTTAGGGTCTAGGGTCTAGGGTTTAGGGCTTAGGTGGTTGAGGGTTTAGGGTCCCGAAATGTCAAAACCCCAAAACCGAGGACCCTGAACCCTCCAGCACTTAAAAGCCCAACCCTACTATAGGGGCCTTAATAACTAAAATAGGGTTTCATAGGGTTCTTTAAAGTGTAGGGGCCTTAATGATTAGATACATCCATAGAAAAAGGTTTGGGGGCCCATTACACTAGAATTTATTATAAGGACCCCCCAAACTAGTATTGGTATTTATTTAGGCCCCCACATTACACCCTCCACCCGAAAAGCAGAAGATGCCCTACGGGCCGCTTGATATTGCCCGAGCATCCAAAAACCTCCAATGTAGGGGCCTTAGTATTTAGAATAGGGTTTAGGGTTTAGGCGGGTTTAGGGTTTTTCTCCAATGTAGGGGCCTTAGTATTTAGAATAGGGTTTTGGAGGATTCCTTATTACACTTATAGTATGATGGGCCCCAAAACCCTATTCTAATTATCAAGGCCCCTATATTCAACTGCCTTAGACTGCCCGAGTCTGCGACCTCCTCCTAAGGGTCCGCGTCATATTCGGGCTGGAACAACTCGTAAGATATCCTTTTAAGAGCTCCTTCAGGGGCCCCGTTTAATTTTAGGGTTTAGGGTTTATAGGGGTTTAGGGTTTAGGTATTACATTTTTGCCCCCGTTTGCCAGCCTTGTATTTTCTAGTTCTAGGATCCGAAGCATAAATGGTCACCTTAAAACGGATACCACTTGGCCCCTTCACGGGATGATTCTAGTTATAGTGGCCGTTTAAGCCTAAGGCTCAAGTACATACTAATCATAAGGCGCATACTTATACGGCACAGGGAGCCTTAAAGACCTCGAAGCCTTGCGCTTGCAACTCCGTGAACTTCCCGTAGGTTTTGGGGCTTACCTTTCGGGTTTTGGATGTAGCTTAGGCTTCGGCTTTAGAAGGTTTTGGGGTCTCATCATGAAGGCTGCTATCTTGAGGATCTCGCAAAGAAGGCTTCTTTGGAAATTCCCCTTATTCGGATCCTTATTCTGGGCCTCCAGGGACCTATTATCGTAGAACCATGTATATTCATCCGCCCAAGCATAACCTAACTTCTGAATATCCAACTTGGAATGCAGCCTTGGGATCATGGCATGCAGGCTTCATTTCACGGCCCCTTGTGTTCTACACCTCCCATAGAGGATTGTCAGGTTGAGGATTCTAAGGTTTTCGAGTTGTGGGCTCAGTTGTAGAGTTGGAGGTTTAAGTTTAAGGTTCAAGGCGAGTATCAGCTTCAAGGCTACAACAAAATGCAAGCCCTACATGTATCGGGCTTCTCACCATGAGAAAACCCGACCTAATCGCATCTAGTGGTAGGTCTCTTATCGCCGCCCAAAACCGAATTTCTTAAGTTTAAGGTGCATATACAAAAAGTATAAACACAAAACACAGGAATTGGCTGAGACATCGAATGCGGAGACAGCAGCGCTGCTGCCGCAGAGCTCAACAGTATGGTGTAGGATCTTTAACAGCTTGGTTTCTGCTATAGGGCTCGGGTTTAGGGTTTAGGGTTTAGAGGTGCTTCCTCAGATCTGATAGCTTAGGGTCTTCCAAAGACTGGTTTTGGGTTTATAGGGCTTCGGGTTTAGAAGGATCGTCCTGGATATGTTTTTACGGTTCCTTTGGGCCAATCGGGCTACCACTGCCTTGTTATGCCAGGGCGCTGTTTCCAAAAAGGCTCAGGGATTGAAAGCCAACTTCAGTGTCCATATATCCACATAGCGCCAGCTTTGGCCTTGAATTGAAGCGGTTCCCATATAGCGAGCATTCCATGTTTTCTGAAACTCCCTCATAGCGGGATAGTAGGGCTGAGGGTTTACAAGTTTGTTTTGGCTTCAGGGCTCTAGGCTTACTGGACCTCAGAGGGGTTATGCCTAGGAGGCCAGTTACCTATGTAGTGAGCTTCTGTCCCTGAAACCGTATAGTACTGATATCCCCAGTAATTTACTATATAGGGTTTAGGGTTTAGGGTTTAGGGTTTAGGGTTTAGGGTTTAGGGTTTAGGGTTTAGGGTTATATAGGTTTAGGACCCTCTGGGTATGCTACCACAGATCGAGGTCCGCCATTTCCGTGGCTTTTCCGCTGCCGCCATCAGCGCCGCCCCGGCCGGCGCTACAGAGTCTCGAGGTGCAGATGTTTGTGTTTAACTATAGCACTTAACAAGGGTTTAGGGGTCTAGGGTTCAGCAGCGGAAGCCAACAGCCTGTTTGTCAAGGTTTTTCATTCGGATCACTCTGGACTGTTGCACACTACATCCAACTAAGCACAGGTTTCCTAGGTAGGGGGTAGGATGAATCGCTTATCTTATTGCTGCTTAGGAATGTGGCTCCAATGTGTCGTGCTGAAGCTTAGTATATTATGGTTTCTGGAACATAATCCCAAGCACCATTGCTGTTGTCGCCGCTAGTAGCTACTCTGTTCTTTCAGGAACAAAGTCTCAATTCTGCAATTCCTATTGCAATTGTGCAGCGGGCCCTGTGGGTGCGACCCAGATCTTCGAATACTGAATACTCCTTACTTCAGGAATATATATATATATATATATATTAGACCATACTGGTGATCCTGTTCTAGTCCATCGTATTTTCCTCAGTATTCCTTACTTCAGGGATCTTGAAGGAACTTTGGGAGATTGGGGGGGGGGGTAGGGGCGTAAGGTATCTAAGCCCTTGGAACGCATCGAAAACCTAAACCCTCGAGCCTTGCCCTAACCCTCCAGGCTACCTACTATAGAGGGTACTAGAGCCCCCAGGGTTTAGGGCTTAGGGCCTGGAGGGTTCAAGTTCGGCCTTGGAGTTTTAAATTGTGTATGACAGCAGGCCCTCCTCGGCGCGCGGACTGTTGGAAGTCATACCCTAGACCTACGGTTGATGATATAAATCCTGCCATTACCTTAAGGACCCTGAAATATGGGAATTATGGTATATTTATTATTATGGATAATGCAGGATGTATATCATCAACCATATCATAGAGCCCTTACAAAGACCCTCTAGATCCCAAATCTTGTCACGAGAGGAAGGCCTTTGATTCTGAGGAGAGTATCGTTCAAAGCCCTTCAGGCCGCTACTGTCAAACCCCGACAGAAACCCCCAAACCCTAAACACACCCTAATACCCTGAAGCCCCAAACCCTAAACCCTAAACAAACCCTAAAACCCTGAACCCTAAACCCCTAAATCCCTAAACCCTAAACCGAATAAGTCCGCATTCTACTTGCTAAGGCCCCTCTACCTGAGCGCCCCAAGTCTTTTGGGATTGCAAGCATCCTAGAAAGGTTTGGAAGGTTTCGGGCTTGGGGTTGAGGGCTTTGGGTCTCTGAACCGTAAAGGTTTAGGGTTTAGGGCACACAGAAGCCTAAACACTTAAAGGGTTTAGGGTTCAGTGTCTAGTGTGCAGAGTTGAACCCCAAATAATTCAGGCTCTCAGACACTGTATGAGGAGATCATAAAGAAGAGCCTTAAACGGAAGGTTTCATGGGGGTTTAGGTCGGGTTTGGTTTGGGCCATAGGTGCCTAATCTGAGAATGCAGAGTTCTCTCACAATCTGCATGGATTGAGTTTTCAAATCCTGAACCGACACCGCGCACCCAATCCTACTTCTAGGGCTAAGCCCTAAACCAACAGGTCTAAACCCTCAGCCCTGAACTACAAAAGCCCGAACCTTTTCCAGAACCCTTGCAGAGTCCCCTTTCTCAGAAAGGCCTAAGCCCTGATCCCTAAGCCCGCAAGGCCTTCGAGGCCTTATCCATTCAGTCGCGGCTTGCCCTACTTCGTTCGGTGCCGTCGACCCGCATGGTCTGCGACACGCGCCAGCAAGCTGTGTTCGCAGGGCTAGGTATATACTTTATATGGTCCATATATATTCCGTAAACCCCAAACCCTAAGCCCTAAACCATTATATTCCCGAATGTGCTTTACTGCTACATGTTCCTGAATTCGGAGGCATTGGGCTCTCCAGGGACCGAGCCCTAAACCCTAAGCCCGGTATCGTAAACGGCATAGCAGCCGGGCAGGCCTCTTTCAAGCGAAAGTGCATGGGGCCGTGGCTCATTCCCAGTATAATGCGAAAAGTTTGAGAAGGCTTTTGGGGCTTAGTTTTTTTTTATCAGGGTTCCCATGAAGGTTGCTGTAGCACTCGAGCAGGCTGCCTTCAACACCGAACCAGGGTTCACGGTGTAGTGTTTAATTACGGGGAGTTGAAGGGTTTCGGGGATTTAAGAATTTATGGCCCCAGACTGCATTGAAACACCCAAGGGGGCATGCCCAAAGCATCACCAGCTCACCACTGTTGCCGCACGATGATTGTTTTACTCTCAGATCTTCCGATATCCCCCCCAGTAAGGAGTATACGATAAGTCATAGCAGAAATCCCAGCATCATCCCAAAAGGTGCGGTGCTCTGTGCATTTTCAGCAGCTGGATTGCGGAGCAGTTTTAATTGCTGGAAGACGGCATTAACACCGGCTCAAGACGCCTTCACGCAGCGCTGCCGTCACGAAGGAGCGGACTTGGATGCAAGCGGGCGGAGGCCAACCTGAAGAGGAGGAGGCACCCGACTACGACCGCTCTCCTCTGAGCAGTCCGCGGAAGAAGACCTACCAGAGTTACCAGAGGTGCTGACTTACCCCGGTAACTGGTCTACACCCGACGGGTTTCCTTTGCGACGCTTACCACGATGGGGGGCATCTCATGCCTCCTGCGCACTGCCGGCGCATGGGGTACTACCTCCAGCGGAAGAAGGAGGAGGTCACGTCTCAGCTGGACAGGCTGTCCTTGGGCTCAACGCAACCCGAGGCCGCCAAGAGGCGAAAGCAAAGCTCCTCTGAGGCTGCTTCGAGCACTGGGGCCGAGGTGTCTTTCATATATTTGTGTTTGTTACTGCTGTGTTGATTTATCCACTTTTTTACGGTTACATTTCTATTAATTCCCGGGTTATTTCAGAATTTTGCCTTGTCTAGATACTGTGATTCTGCATCAAAATATGCACGTATGCATGTCATTTAATTGTCCATTGCATCTCAACATGCTTGAGGGGTGCACAGAAGCATCTAAATCTAGGTGTTGCGGTTAACTTCTGTCCAAGGGTTTTGTGGCTATAAGCTTAACTCCACGATTTGATTATTTTGCGGTTTAGGTTTACCTGTACCTTCTTAGGTTCCATATCATGATTTGTTTTTAGTCAACTTTAGTCTAAAAGCCCTTGCGAAGGTTGTGTAGGGTGTAACCCTAAGACCGCAACAATACTTCAGCGTCTACAGTCTGAGTCTCAGACGCAGTGCGTCAACCTGCGTGCACGGACCGATACATCTCAAACTCTAAAACCATTAAAGCCCTACATAGCGCCCTTGTAGATCCCCTTAAAGCATGCCGGGCCTAACCACCCTGAAAGCCTTAAAAAGCCCTAATTAAGCCACCAGCCCGAAAGCCTTAAACCTGAACCCCCCTTACAGAATCCTACGCCCCAAACCCTAAACCCTATAGACCCTAAACCTTAAACAACCCTCCCAGATGTGCTCAAAGCCGAGGAACTGGTGAGCGAAGTCTTGTGACCACAATGGCAGTGCAGGAAAAATATCGGACCTGGTTTTTGGGGGGCCTGAACCGCAGGAGCCCTAAATCCTAAGCTCGCCTTAAATCCTTAAGCCCCACAAGCCCAAACACCAATAGCCTAAACCGAAGAAACCGAAACCTTAAACGTAGAGCTGCTGAACTCCCAGCTCGCCCTAAGAGCCCAGTTAGTACCCATAAAGTAAGTTGCTGGGTTAAGGGTACTACAAGGTGTATATGGGATTCAACAGGCAGTAACCCACTATGTAGGTAACTGGGCTCCCATAGGTAGGCAGTCTACTTAAGCCCTGACCGTCAGGGTGCGGGTTTTAGGGGGCTCAAAATGGCCCAGACGCCTCACGTGGCTCGGGCTTTGTGCTCAACAGCCTATTGCAGGAGGAGTTCTTAGACTTTGAAGTACCATCAACCCCAAACCCTAGACCCCAAACCCTAAAACACAAAGCATGAGCCTCTCCAGGTAGTTCTGGGCACCACTTAGGACCCCTAGCTTTTACATACGGCTGATGGTCAATAAACCCTAAACCCTAAAACCTAAACCCAAGTAGTGGTGCAGCCGCGGGCCCCTCTTGTAGCTTCAGATGCTGTTGCTATAGCCGCTGTTAACCGTGCTGCGGGAGCCTCGATCTTGCCTCATCGTGCTTTCTTACACTTACAACTTGGTAATGTAGGGGCCGAAATAACTGCCAATGCTATTTTGGGGCGTTCCTTATTATAACTNNCAAGACCCTATTCTAATTGTTAAGGCGTCTATATTATGCTAGAATGTATTTCGTTTAACGCTTCGCCCTTCTGGAGTGATCTAAGTTGAAAACCCTCCTTCGCAGAATCGAGCAGCGCTAGAAATAAAGCTGTAGACACTGCTGCCTGAAGGGGGCAACATAGTTCGGTAAATCCACAGTTTCCTGCATTGTTACACCCTACCCTAAGGATTCTAACATGCCCGCATACATCGTATATTATAACTATAATAAGGACCCC
>CAJNDV010006258.1:68754-84600 GCA_905221635.1 Symbiodinium sp. CCMP2456 | reverse complement strand
GTCGGTGAACAGAGAACCGGGATCATATATACATCTGCTCTTGATGCATAAAATATATGTACACACGCAGTTATTTTGAAATATTTTGAATGGTGTATATCGTCTTTTCATCGTCCTTTGATGACAAGTCGATTATCTGGGCCCTGCCAGCCTGCAAAATTGGCGATTTGGATCGCAACGAACAAAATTGATGACACATCGGTGATTCTGCGGGTCCGGACCGTTCCAACCTGCAACTTATCGATTCTCATCAACAACGAACGAAATGGATGAAACGTCGATAATTCTGCAGGGTCCGGGGCATATCATGGATTTTTTCCTGAACAGTCGCTCGAGGACGCCCTTAAAGTTGGGGCCTACTCTGGGCTGCTTGGGCTTAAGGCTTTTTTGCCCTGGGCTGGTCTTTTGGGTTTGGTGACCCCTGGCTTTTAGGTCTCTGGCTTTGTTCTGTGTTGGCCTACTTGTTTGGGGTCGACTCTGGCCGGGCAGTTAGGGTTCAAAGGCCTACTGGGCCGGCCTCTACGGTGTGGCTGATTGGGTTGCTTTATCGATCAGGGCCTACCCTGCATGGGCTGGCCGGTACGGCTCAGGGCAGATCTGGGCTTGCGGGGTAGGGTTGTATCCTTAATGCGATTCTATCGAGATATGTATGTGCTTAGAGCCATGTGCTGACAATATGTTTTCGTTCAATCCGAACCCAATGCTAGTCTGACCCCAATGCTAAATGCTTTTCGGTCAATCGACCCCAACTGTTACTGCTTTTCGGTCAGTCTCAACTCAATGCTAGATGCTCTCGGTCAATCCGACCCCAATTGTAAATACTTTTCGGTCTATGTCACCGCAATGCTACATGCTTTACTGTCTATCTGACCCCAATTCGAAATGGTTTTCGGACCCTATACTCTGGCTGGCCTTTCGGGTTTCACGTTTGAGGGCTTTCTGGACTGGCCTTTAAAGTTTAACGTTTATAGGCTTGCTGGGCGGTCCTTTAGCGTTAGAGTCTGAGGGCTAACTGGGCTGGCTTTTCGGGCTTATGCAACGTTTAGGGGCTTACTCCGTTGGCGTTTAGGGTTCAATGTTCAGGTACTTCAGGGTTTAGTTTATTTTTGTTTTAAGGTTTAGGGTTTAGGATTTAGGGGTTTAGGGGGTTTAGGGTTTAGGGTTTATAAGGGTTTAGGGTTTAGGGTACATAGTATGTTGCCAGTAACCTACTATTTAGGTCACTGGAGGTCTGGGGGATGCCACAGGGACTGTCACGGACACGCCTAAACCCGCAAGGCAGCGGCAGAAGGCTCAAATCCCAATCCGAAACCCAAATCAACACACCATACAACCCAGGATTCTCACCGAACCCAATATGCTTCGGAGAGATATAAACTCGTAATAAGGTCCCTTCATTCAGGGGTTTTGGGTTCTGTGAAACCACCCCAGCATGTCGCGTTTACCGTTCTGGCTTTTAGGGTTTACGGCCCATTCGGGGCTGGCTTTTCGGGGTTTAACTTATTACTCTGGGCCGGGCCTCAGGGTTGACGGCGGGCTCATGGTTCAGGACCTAGTCTTGGCTGGCTCAAAGTTTAAGACTATGAGGGCGGCCGCAACTACATGCATAGGTTGAACGGAGTCAGAGGAAGCATTTGTGTGGGCTTGGCCAATGGGCACTTTCGAGAGATGCTGCACTGTGTACTTGCGTTTGCAAACGTGCCAATCGGCAGAGCTGTGTGTTGTCCGGAGAGATGTATTTAATGCCGAATTGGGGTTGACGTAGTACGCCACAGGACTTGAGTTTGTGAATCCACAAGCTAAAATCGGGTTATGGACAGGAATGTGGTTGTGTGGCCTACCCATACCCTACCGATACCCCAACAGATACCCAGCCTGCAGCGCCTCAATCTGTACACTTAGATTAGTAACCTCGTAAATATGCATATATGTATATATGAATGTAAGTATGTATGCGTGTGTATGTGCGTGTAGATATATGTATACATATACACACATATCATCTTATATCACACTATATGTATATATATATATACATATGCATGTATATGTGTATGCCCTGTATATATATATATATATATGTATGTGTATATGCATATGCGGTTCTCAGGTTTTGTTCGGCGGCCGCAAGTACGCGATCGAGTTGTAGGTTAATGGCACCAAAACGGGGTTTTGACGACAAGTCATATGTACATATGTATGGGTATTTATATGTATATGTCTATGTTTATGTCGGTGTCTATACATATGTATATGTATATGTCTATGTCTATGGTTTTACATATGTATATGTCTATGTCCCACTATACGTATACGCATATTTATATGTATATGTAAATGTATATGTATATGTACAAGTATTTGTATAGGTACGTGTACGTATGTGTATATGTACATGTACATGTACATGCATATGTGTATGTGTAGGTATATCTTTGTATATATGTGTATACATATGTGTGAAAAAAGTTGAATATTATAAACAGACAAATAATTAAATAAGTAAATAAGTGAATGAATGCATGAATGAATGAATTAATGCATGAATGAATGAATGAATGAATGAATGAATGAATGAATGAATGAATGAATAGCATGTAAATAAATAAATAGAAAAATATATATGCATGTACGCAAACTATGTCAACTATGTGGTCTGAACATGGGGTTGCAGCGCATCGTTTACTGGAGATTGAATAGGAAGTGTAATTTGCTGGGAACTTTTGCAACACAGTCGGCATGTGGCGCAGACACTTTACTCCAGCAGCCTTGATGGGTCTTTCGTTGGTCAGCTACCTCGCCTCTAAGTCCTTCAACGGAAAACATGCTGCACCTTTTTAGCCTTCGGCTTGTGCCACCACTCCAGCCTCCGTTTGTTCCACAACAAGACAGGACCAACCAGCAGTTGAAAACTTTTCATTCGGAATCAACGCCGAGCAAAATTACACCGTTCAAATTTCAAGAACCAGATTCTCGAACATATATATCATCAACGGGTAAGATAAAGACCAACTTGCGGTGCGAGACGGTTATGCCTGCTTTTAAAAGCCTGGTTGCACGAATGAAAAGAGAAAGAACAAGCAAGCAAGAGACAGAGTGAGGCTCATCGCAGCAAGGCATAGCCAGCAAATTGGCAGCTGAGTTTCTGTGTGGATGCAGGAAGTTGTGCCGGCGAATTGTCTTGCAAGGTGGTGCGAGATGCCTTCTACAGGGACACCATCTCGTCTAGTGCTGCAAGACTGCAGGAACCCTTGCGCAAGCGGATGAGCCCAGCGGTGTTAGCTTGCAAGTTTCGTGTGTGTTTAACTGAGCAGACATCTTTCCACCGCAAATGATGAATGGGAGGACATCAGTGCTGCAGTTTGTGCCCTGTTGTATGCATTGCTTGCCTGGGGAAGCTTCGATCTGGCTGGAAGGAGTCTCGGCTGTGATATTCCTAGCCAGACCAGTGCCTGTTGCTGCAGATTGCTCCGTTCTTGAAGGAAGCTCCCTCCGATCCCTGTTTCGCCGTGGCATGCGATCGACGGGCGCAGCTATGCCACCCGGTACAACAGCCTGAATGTGGGACGAAGAGAGTGCATGCAAGTATCGCCGCCAGTCAGCGATCGCCTGCCTGTGCTGATCTGTCTCGGCAAGACAGTTTCCGCGTTGCAATTGAACGTAGTTTCGGACTAGTCGAAGCCCCTCAAAGATTCAATGCACGACCGAGGCATGCAGGAGTCTGTCTAATGCAGTTTTGGTGCCGAGTTTTCACATCTTCAGACATACGATGTAGTGGGAGTCTAAGGGGAGGCCGAGGGTGCTATGTGCTCGACCGCAGACTAGTACTGTAACGTCCTGCTCGAGTGGGTGGTTTGACTTGAGAGAAGCTGATCAGGCTGGAGCAGCTTTCGGTGTCAAGTTCGACCTGTTGTCATCGATGCCGTCCGCGCGGTCGGATTCGCAGTTTGTAGCTTGGTGGACATATGGGGCATTGTTCGAAGTTTACCCAGTCTGAGCAGCTTCTGCTGGACCATAGCGTCCCGACACATGCTGAGAGTTCGAGTATCAAAACAAGCTAGATTCAAAGGTGCTCAGCGCCCTCTTCATGGCCTCCAATGCTCTCAGTTCTTTGTTGCTCCTGAATGTCTGCTACAACCGTGCCAAGGCTCGCGTGGCGTGAGGGCAACGGCAAAAGGTTGACAGTCAGTGACTAAAGTGGAAGCAGTCCCCATTCGCCTTAAACAGTTTTGCAATGAGTAGCGGAATCATCTGTAGAGCAGTGCAAGTTCCTCCCCCATCAAAAATTTTAATTTCAGTTCCCCCAATGCTTTTTGGAGGACCTTACGACGGCTCAGCAACGTGCGGCACGCCACTTGCGCTTCAATCCTTCGTCAGAGTATTAATGAACCGCAGCGAATTTGGCATCATCGCCTTGCTTGTGTCTGTAGGTAGGCGTGCAAGTTGGGGCGTACATCTGAGGTGTTCTTGCTGTTTTTGTTTTTGCCATGCTCGCAAACTGCCACCTGTTGGCGGTCCTGGTTGCTGGAGGCGTGTCTGACATCTGTCTTGTGCCAAAGCTGCTTGCACATCTCGCACAGTCTTCTTTTACCGTCGGAGTTCGCACCTGCGCATCATCCCAGCTCAGCTCCAGGATATGGCCCGGCGTTGCCGCTTCTCGCCAAGATTCCCTGCTTCGACATTTCAGTGTGTCTGGACGGTCCGTGCAAGAATGTCATTCCTTGACTGCCAACACAAGGCTGGACATCTTCCACGTCCTACAAGGTCGCGTGCACTAGCGAATGAAGAGGAAGCCAATTTCGTTAGGATCTCGCCTTGGTTTCTTCTTGTTTGAGCACCCAGGTCTGATCATCGGCATCTGCTTCAATCAGCTACGAGAGGTACTTGTTGAGGACAGGGCAAAGGAAGCGTAGAGCCAGCCCTTCGTTTTCTCCTTAACGAGATGTTTGTACATGCTGGCCTGTCCAACTCACCAGCAAAAGCGATCCATGTGAACTGTTGCTGGTACTTTTTGAAAGTTGGGAGCTCCGCACGCCGAGCTGAAGCACTTTGCTAATGCAAGCTCTACATTTTAGTTCAATGCTGTCCCATCTTTCCTGCACATGTAGACTGAGCAGAATGCGGAAACAGAAGATGTTCGTCAGCAGGGCCTGCGGTTAGGCCAACTTCGCCTCTTCGAGAAGTTTGTGCCACGCGTGCTGAAACAGCCGCGGTTTTCCTTCCTGGAGAGCTGGGCCTTCTCGGTTGCTCTGTGCATCAGATCTTTTGCACGAGAGGTTCACTTCTCCGAATTAGAGTGAAAAACCATAGGTTGATCTCTTGATGGAGCTTTGTTCCTCCACCCAGACTAAGAGGCTGGCCGGTGAACTTGCAGGCCTTAGCCAAGGCAAAGCCGGACAAGTGGATGGCCATGTGCCGTGATCGAAAATGGGGTTGAACTTATCTAAACTTTTTCAGCTTGAGTTCAACATGCTTTCAGATGGACACTTGGTATGGCTCTATGCTGATGAAGTAGTTTGAGTTCCGGATCAGAAGAGTTGTGAACATGCAGGCGAAGCCCGTGCTTGCACACATACAGTGGATCTGCGGATGGCAGCCGCCACGCTCAATCAGCACTTGCATTGATGCCTAACCTTCGAGGCCACAACGATCACTACTGGCTCTTCGATCAAGGCAACGTGCAGGCCCTGCTGTGCTGACATGCCTTTCCTCTGAACTTTGTTGCGGGCTTGACTGATTGGCGAATGGTTCTGGCTGCAGCATGTTAAGTAGCAAACATATGTCTCAGCATAGTGTAAGACCTTTGTGCTTCCCGACAGGGCTTTGAGCATTATTGGCTTTGCTGTTCTGACTTTGCTAGTGACTCGGGAGTTCGTGCATTGCTGTCGTCAACTTCCCGCTGTGACGGCAATTTGCGCACCGAGTCCATCCGAGTCCATATGTCGGAACAGCGCAGTAAACCTTGGCTCCTAGCTTCTCAAGCGTGCTGGGGCCGGTTTGTCAGAACAGCGGGACAGTACTGTAGCGGCAATTGAAGGCCTGATGCTGCAGCAACCCCGTCGGGAAGCAAGCATCCTCTCAATCAGGTGGATCAAAACAGAACACACGCACGCAGAGGTGCCGTGTGTTGTAGGTCATGTGATTCTAGATGCTGTGGTAGCAGCTTTCAGTTGCTAGGTTGGTTGTGACAAGGTGTCTTGGGAGCCTTGCTACATGCTTGGCCTTTGCCGAATCTGACTTTTGCTCAAGGTTTTGCCGGAAAGACAGGGTTTCCGTGCGAGTGGGCATCACGAAGACTGGTGAAACCATGAGAGCTGCATTGTCAGTCCAATCGTTTCTTCTCTGCGGGTCGTTCGCGGGGGACTGCGGGACCTTTATGTGGATGAAGCACAATCGCGGTTCAGCCCCCTGCATTGCCCACTGCATTCGATCTTATGTTCGAACTGGAGGCGCAAGATCGTGAACTGGAAGGCAAGCCGTTGGTGCCGACCTTACTGTCGAGTGCATCTCCGTGATGTGACGGTATGCGAAGGTCAAGCGCAGCGGAGGAACAGAGAAGTCGCCATGTTATACTAACAGCATTGAGGTGAACCTCAGTGAAGCCTCCTCACCTCATTCTTTCTCATCATTCATAGAACGTTTTGTCCCAGCGATACGCAGCGTGGGCAATTTGGCTACTGCTATTCACCAATCTGAGATGAGCAGGAGTGTGAACTTCGCAAAGGTCTGGACTGATCTTCCCCTCTTTGCCAAGTCCGACGACGAGATCCATGGAGCTGATTCGCAGGATTGCCATGGATAGCCTGTCTGGCGGATTCTGGTGGCTCTTTGCATTCGTGGAAAAGTCGTTTTAAGCGAGGCACTGGGGCTTTTGCTTGTCTCGGAAGCATGCTGCCAGCCGGTTTCGCTTCTGCCATCGGGACGATTATTCCTGCTCTTCTTTAGACAGCTTTAGACAGGTTTAGGAAGATGTGTCTTGAGTGAAGCAGTCCTGCCGGCCGAATACTGCTGCTAGAGGATGAAGCCGATGCCAATACCTCTGAGAAGGATCAGCCTGGCACTTGCTGTTGCGCTGATCGTGGGCAACATGCTGGTGGTGGCTGTTTCAATTTGATGATTCTGCCGAGGCTCCAATGTCCCATCTGCCTTGCCCTTGGAGCTTCATGGTTCGATGCATTCCAATGATGTGCAACCTCCTCGACACGATAGCACTTGCAATTCGGTCGCGTGCCGGCACTGGCCTGGATCCATACTTTGATCGCTTTCCGACACCGCTAGGTCACGGGCTTCTCTGTGACCCAGTAGCTCCACCGTGCGGACATACAGCCTGCCGGCGATGTCCGGGACTTTGGATGGCCGCTCAAGACTTTCTGAGGCCTGCACAGGGCTAGACCGTGTGGCCAGGCTTGACAAGAGCCCTGGACTTGCGCAGAGAGTGTCCGAAACTCAAGGACTCCTTGTCATGTTTGTGAGTTGCTTGGCCCACTCGTACCTAGTGACCTAGTGTTCTGCTTTGATTGGGGTTCGGCATGCTCTGTGTAAGCTGCTTCTGTTTGACTGTGCTTTGTCGCCACAAGGCCCATACTGTCGTGCTGCGACAACTTGTGCAGAGCTTGCAGTGTTCTGATCTCAGCATAGCCATCCCAGGCATTGCCCTTGACTGCCCATGTTCATTTGCACGCTGCAGATTGCAGGTCCGAACTTGCGGATCAAGTCTCTGAGCGGAGGAGAAAGAGCCGCAAGTTTGAGACGGACTCAAAAAGTTTAGAGACATCGCAATCGTGAACCTTCCGCACGCTATCAGACGCATTCTTGACCTTGGTCCTGCAAAGATCCAGAAATTGTCGTCTGCTTGCTCAATCAGGCTTGGGGTTCGGACGGGTTGATGCTTGCGAGTGGATGCTGGTGCTTGTGGTGCACATGGTGCACATACCTTGCCAGCACAACAGGGACAGGGACCTGCGGCGATTACGGATCATGGCATAGCCACTGCCTACCGCCATATCTACCCGAGACAGTCTTGTGCACACTTTGTCGAGGCTCCAACCCACAGACACGACACAGATCAACGCAGTTGCTTTCAGAGCTTTCGGCATGGTAGCGTCTGAGCCGCCGGAAAGTGGCTCACTCAAAAATTGCTGCAAAGTTCCTGAGCACCATCGAGCAGAAAGGCACTGACAATTTGGGGTGTCGAACTGCTCTCAGGTGGCCTTGGGCAGCCGTCCACCCTCCCACCACAGGCCTGCTTCTCGTGACAACGTTTGCTCAGACAATCTCAGACCCAGGTCCTTCGTGCCATCGTAAGAGTGTTAGTCGCGGCCTGGCGGCACGTGCCATAGATCGACACGGCCGGAAGCGCACCGAACTCCACTCGAACGTGTCACTGGATGTTTCTGTCTATTTCTGTTCTCACAATCGAGGCCACCAGGACAGAGGACTTATTTGTTCCCACTGTTTTTTCTCGCGATTCAGATGAACCAACTGTATAATGCTCGCCAGAGCAACATGGCTCACAATTTGTTCGACTATGAGACTGCGAGATGTGAACTGTGAACATGAACACAATGTTCGAAGCATGTCGAAGCCTCTTGAGCAAGCCGTAAACGTTTCCAGCTGCCCGTCGTGCTGAAGATGCAGCTACTGGTAGGGATAGCTTTCGAGGAAGAGTGTTGACTTGCATTCGGATGCAATTTTTGAAACTGGCTGCTTGCCCTGTCCCAACACTCCAAAGTTCGATTTTGACAGCCATGGCCGTTTGCTCCGTTTCAGGTTCAGGCTTTGGGGTTTGCTTCCAACCAGTCCGGGCCTAGGAATTGCTATTCCCAAATCATTCTTGGGATTCGGGTGTATGTGTGTTCGAAACTTGATGCCCATGCTGGGTGCGGGGTTCGCTCTTCAAGGTTTCAGGGGTCAGGCGAAAATTTATCAAACAACACCTAAATCTCTTGCATTTGTTCATGCCGCCGCGAACGTCACAGTTGTTGAATCCTTCCCAATCTCGAGTGGTGACAACACTTCCCCGGCTGGCTCCCCACGAGACTTCGGCCAATGCTAACGGAAACAGCAGTTTATTTCGGGTTTGCTATCTGCCATTGCTACCATACCTTCTCGCATGTAGGGTTTCCAAAATGGCAGATCGTTCTCTCGCCAGATTTATGCAATTTCATGCATAAGATGTTTTTGATTTCAGTTGTTTGCATGCGACACTCAGAAGATTTCCTGGCATTGACTGCTCTGTAAAAGCACGTGTTGAAGTAACTGACTGCAGTGCATGCCCTGGGCGCGCAGGAGTGCCTCTGGCCCATCAGGGCAGACCAGCAACCCGAGGCCCCACATTTGTTTTCATTGCCCTGTTGCACTGGTGCTGGCCATCAGGTGGTTCACACGGTGGAGGAGTTTCTAGAGATCTTGCAGATGCAGCGGCACCTGGAACGAGTAGTTGCTTCCGGCTCAGAGTTTCCTCTGCTCTTGATCTGGGCTTGTAGCAGTGGGGCAATGGACGCGCCAAAATGAAAATGTAGTCGGGTTTGGCAATGCCGCGCAGCTGTTGCTTGGTAGACTACTACTGATGTCGTCGTGGCATGAAAACAAAAGAGGGGCCAGAAGTGGCGCTGTAACTGGCCAGCTTTTAAGTTTTGGGTTCTGAGGCAGATGCCCGTGTGACTAGTCTCGCGAATCTCACCGGCCAATCTACATTGAAACGCCTCGACTCGGTGACAGGCGACAAGGTCTCTGCTTGTCAACAAGGAAATAAGCTTAGTTAGTGCGATTCGGCCATGGGGTCTCTCGGGGGAAGGGAAAGACGGGGTAGAAGGCAGGGAGCATACCACATCGAGGCAATTCACAACAAATGCTGGCTCAGGTCTTGCCCAACGGCATCGAGCTACTTGGCCAGACCCGCGCGCTGCCGGAAGAGTCGTGGCCTTGCAAAGTCGTGCAGGAAGCGTTGCAGTGGAGCACCGCGCCTTCAGGCTTTGTCAAGCAATTGCTGGGTCGCTCGGTGTCCGGGACGTGCTAGGGCGTCTCGGAGAACAAGTGCCGCGCCCAGCATCAAGCAGCGTCACACGGTGCATGGCAATTTGTTGCTCCCAAGCGCAGGCTTCGGCTCACTTCAGAGCGCCCGCCTTAATCGGAGTGAGTTGTGGGTTGCTTGGTCATTTAGTCTCCCCTCCAGACTTCAAGCAGCACTGCATAGTTCGGATAGTTGGGTGACTGCAGAGAGGGCCGACCGAGAGGTGACAGGAGAAGGACTTGTTCCCGGACGCAGGGGTTCTGGGCTGCGTAGCCTGCGTTTGCGTGTCCATGTCATTTTCACCTCGAGGCTCGGCTTTGGCACTACAGCGCCCGCAGCAAGGAAAAAGAGATCAAGGTGCCGCGAGCGGCGAGCGATAGGTGCTCCAAGGAGATGCCACTTGTGTTGGAAGGTGCCCAAGTCTCGACCTCCTCCAGAGACTTGACAGCAACTCCGGACGGCTTCCCACACATGGGACGAACTTGATGCATTGTCCAACAAAGGAAGGAGTGGATAAGAAAAGCCTAGCGCGAGTCCTGGTCTCGTCTCTGATATGGAAAGGTTGAAGTGCTGAGCAATCTTGCACAACTGTGACAGGCTGCTCTCCGGCAGGAGTTCCTGGCCCAGGAGAGAGAAGGCAAAGTCAAGGCCATTAATTGACCGGAAACTCGATTCGATCCGGCCCCATGCCGTGTTGAGCTCGGGTGTCCCAGTCTGATGCACCCCTCTACATCTCTGAGCTTCGATGGCAACGCAAGGCGGGTCCTGCGGACTGACGTGTCCACAGATTCTGGATGCTTTGTAAATGACATCGGTACCTGCATCTAATCTAGGCAACTCCACACTAGCCAGTCAGCTAGCACCACTACTGCTGGTTGAATAAGTAACCTTTTCAACTAGGAAAGCTCCCTCCGGGATGCTTGAGTTTAATACAGGGACGGCGAGGCGACTGCACATTTTGGTGGTTTTCGAGAGAATCCCCATGCTATGGTAGGACAAGGCGCGTTACGGTTTGGGTGCCGTGTTTGTCGCGTATCGTGGCGGGACAGGTGAGGTCATGAGAGGGCGTATCTGGAGAAACGGGACCCCAATGATGCTCATGATGCCTGCGGCCTGGCGGGCCCGGCGGAAGGGCTGGGGGCGGGTGTGTGTGTCAGTAGCTGCCGGTAGGCGAGGCGGCGGCATTCCGTGGAGCGCCGGTCCTGTGTGTGACCGAGGTAAATCTCGTCCCAGTTGCGCTGTTAAACGTTTCGCCAGCTGCTAGCTTCTTCGTAGCAGCATTCAGACCGTTATTTCAGTTTGTGTTGACAGTCAGCCCAGAAGAAGCCCGCTAGAGCACTGCAGAAGTACTTCAACATACGCTCACCATCACCATCATCACCATCATCACCGTCATCATCATCATCATCATCATCATCGTAGTTCTCCGAAGTCCTACAGCCAATCTCGCAAGCAAAATCCCAAACCTTAAACACCCCGAATCCTTCATGAAGCTTGCATGCCCGACGCCATTGTTCGTGAGGCTCTTCGAGGGGGAGTTCAGAGGCTTTAGGGGTGGCACGGGGTCAAGAGTTGCAAGGCGGCCGACGTGACGACACCGCGCGTTTCGTGACGCAGAAAACAAAAAAAGGGCTCCTGTGCCTGCTGCTCCGCAGCATGCGCCTTGGCCCTCGGGCAGCGAGCTTTCGTCCCCCCCCCCCTCGTGGGGCACAAGTTTAGCTAGCGAGCGAACTAGCTAGCTGACTGACTCACTTACTGACTGACTGCCTGAAGGCCAGTGAGTGAGTGAGTGACCGACGCACACTCGCACACCAATGTGTGACACACTGCATATACCATACTAGCTGCATGTGTAGCTAATTGGCGAGCTAACCAACTTATCGAACGAACTAGCTAGTTGTCAAACAAACAAACAACCAAGCAAGCACAAACAAACAAGCAAACAAACGAACAAGCAAGCAAGCAAGCAAGCAAACAAGCAAACAAACAAACAACCAAACAGACAACCAGCCAGCCAGCCAACCGGCCAACCGGCCAACCAGCCAACCAGCCAGCCAGCCAACCAGCTAAGCAACCAACCAACCAAGCAGTCAAACATTGAAACACAAAGAATTAGCAAACTAGCAGACGAATCAACCAACTAACCAACCAAGCAACCAACCAACCAACCAACCAACCAGCGAGCTGGCCAGCTGGACAGCCAGTGAGTGAGTGTAAGTGGGTGAGTGTTCGAGTAAGCGAGCGTCGACCAGCACAGTTTTTCCGCCCTCCGTCACAGAGTTCAAGGTGTGGAGAAACTAGTGCAGGCAGGTTACAACAGCAAGGAGAGCATAAGCTTTAGGATAAAGCTGGAAACAATTTTTCAAAGGTCGCAAAGGTCCGCCAAGGTTCTGACGTCTGATGGAAAATGGCTGCCCTGCCACGTTGGACTGCTTGGGCACTCAATCCAGATGTCAGACTTCTAAGAAGACTTCTTGCAGGCCATAAACTCTAGAACCCTCGATATTGCGACCCTGCCTGAAGGCCCACACGTCGTGACCACAACAACCTCGCACGTTCTGCCACTGCATGCTAAGTGATATTGCTCGTGCCTGACATGACTGAATGCTTTACCCACCGTTCACTGAAGTTCCAACACCCGCTACACAGCGAACACGAAGTATGCACGCCCGTTGAATTGAGGTTTTGTAGGCCATGCTCATGCAGCGGATCTGCATATACAAGACACGTCAAAGTACCAGACGACTGGCTTCGTTGCTCGGGCAAGCCGGGGTATGCTTGCAATCCAAACCCTACTAGTGACCAAGACAAGGTGCACAGGACGGGGGGGGACGGGGCAGGTCATGTGCATCACATCCTACACTCCTACACCAGCTGTGCTCTGAAAGATGATGCTGGAAGTAGAGCAAGACAAAGTCTTCGCTGACACATACCCGCGTCTCGAAATAGCTAGCCGGACAGCCATCGAACGAGCGAACTATCAGACTTGGTAACTGACGAAAGAGCTAACTAGCTAGCTACGAAAACTGACTAACTAGCTAGCCAGCTAACTAGAGAAGAAGCTAACTGCTACCTGACTGACTGATTAAGTCTGAACTTTGGCCAGCTTGCTGACCAGCTGACCAGCTGGCTAGCCAGCTATGCGAGCCAGCTAGCTGGCTGGCTGGCTTGCCTGCTTGCTCGCAGACCAACTATCTAAATGTATGAATGGGTAAATGAAATACATAACCACACATCTACAACGTTGGTGTATTTTTTGGCACGCATGCATACATACATACATACATACATACATACATACATACATACGCACACACAGACGTAGATAATCTAGGTGGCCGCTCGTTGCAGTTGGTCTTGCAGATTCTTGCAGATTGTCCCTGGCATGCTACTCTACATGATCGAATCGTGCAGGTCTCGCATCCACTCAATCCTAGTGAGTGGGTGAAAACAGAGCGCGCCTTATGCCATGTCTGAGAATCTGAGAATTGGGAATCTGCCCTCGTCCCGTAAAGCACTTGGGAAGCCTCAGGCCACCAGCTGCGACGTTTTTGACATCACACCATTTTCCAAGTCAGTGCCTCAGTGTCGTGGACATTGTCGAGATACCGGGGGAGGGCCGTCCTGTTTCTGTCGTTTTGTTGTTTCACCTCTGCTTGTAAGGCAGATGCCACTCTGGGAAAGGTCCGAGGGTGGCATCTTCGTGGGCGAGCGTGGTGCTGGCTCAGGGTGCGCTTGGCCCGGTTGGCGCTGAAATGTTCGGCATCTCTAGTTCTTGCAGGTTACACGTTGATCAGTGCCTCTGGTCAAATGTGGGTGGGCGCCTCATTGGCCAGGTGTCCATCAACAAACGTTTCAGCTTCCGAGGTAAGTGGATGGGGGGAGGTGGAGATTTCGGAAACCTTCTCCCACCCGGAGACAAGCACTCAACAAAGTTTTTGTTTGAGACACAGTCGTGGACTCCGTGTGCCAGCGCCCTAAACTCCTCTCGCGAAAAGAGCCAGATAGCAGAAGCTAGAGAAGCCGTTTGCTCTGTCGTACTTCCAGCTTCAGCGGTGATGTCATCTCCAACACGCAGCAAGGTCGCAACTGGTGCGGGTTCAAGCTTTTTGCACTGTGGCCTTGGCCAGTGCCCCATGACAAGCACAAGAAGCTCTGAAGGACAGTTTCCGTTGCCCCGAGAAGTGAGTTGGTTGCGCAAGGTCGGAAAGGCATCGGATATTGGACGAAGCTGGCAAAGGCAAGGAGCTTGGGCTGCTTCTCTGGCTACCAATGCTGCCAGTGCATCCTCGTAAAGGTGCGATTTTCCATCCTCCACTGACAAAGAGAGAGGACGCCTACTGAGCATATTTTGCTTTTCTTTACATGGCAAGACTTGGCAACAGCCTATGCGTGAGAAGTTTCAGACTGCGTCGTGATCGTTCAACACAGTGTACGACAAGCGTCATGTCCACCTTCTTTCTTGAAAAGTTGTTGTGAACAGCTGTCTTGCGCACCTCCTCAGATATGCATGCACCGGTATGCAGCACACTTTCCATCCATTGTCAGCCTGAATCAATCGCCTGACTTCCTCTCCTCCTCGCAGCAATTGTGCCAGCTCTCTGCTCTTTGCCAGATGGGTCAGAGACCTGCGGTTTGTCTCAGTAGTTTCTTTGCAGCAGCTGCCGTGCCGGCATGCTTCGACCCTCAGCATGTGTGCACCGAGGAGGACTTCCTCAGCCGCGCAAAAACCGTTCGGACCTGGACGAGATTTTTCCACATTCCAAAGCAGTCATTGTGGATCAGATTAGTCAAGCGGCATTGGTACATTTCGATGCTGGCAAGAACGAGTTCAGATAATTACCAGATCTGAAAGACCACCAGGTCGCTCTGGTTGGGCCTGGAGACGTCTGGGCTTGGGGCTCGAAGTGATAATTCTCGAGACCCACGAGTGCTCGTTTGCGCGTTTTCTTGCCAAGGTCTTCAGTGGTGGGCAGCCGCACACAGCCATGTGTGTGGGAGACGGTGTTAACGTTTGCGCATACGAGCCTGGCCTTCCAGCTGCCTGATTCTTCTGATTTGGTGACAGCCTAGATGTCTGCATTCAAGAGTAGCAGCCATGCCATGTTGAAGCTTGGCATAGGTACAGTGTTGATGTATTTGCAGTTGTTCGGCTCCTGACTCATACTTGCTCCTTGCCACCACTCGCTCACGACTTCCAGCATCTCGTCTCAGTAGAGGTAATTAGCTCAATCTGCTGGCCTTGCCAGCTTGAGTTTGCCGACTCATGGTGGACACTTCCGAGCCACAGCATGCAGCTTAGGTGCTGATGAGCGCCTATGTCCCTGGTGATGCTTGCCTCAGACACGAGTGGTCGACTGTGTGGCGTCATGTGCATGCAGTTTGGATATTGAGCCTGATCAATCTATGTGAAGCTTTTGATATTTCATACTAGAATACTAGAGAACCGAACGGTCTCGGGACCCTAAACTTTACCGAAATGCCTCACTGATCATCTCCGCACGGTTGCGTGACTTGTTTCATGAGTTTTTTGTTTCGGGGTTCCAGGCCTTGACTAAATCAGATAGCCAGCACCCCTTTCTTTCGTTTGCTAGTCTGGGTGATAGCGTGCTCTGGAAGATGCATGCAAGAACATGACCTGAATTTGTCGAGACAGTTGAATTTGCGACACAACATGTAGATGCTCCGAAACATTTGTTTCAGCACAAGGATAACCTGATGATGCTTCGCGTGCCTAGTTCTGCGAAGAGCGGCGTACCGATTTCAGTCTCTTTGCTGCAACACCAGTAGTTCATGCACCGGCGCTTCTGTCTTTATGCATGCTTGCTGAACTC
>CAJNDV010006258.1:23747-68654 GCA_905221635.1 Symbiodinium sp. CCMP2456 | reverse complement strand
CGGTCTATGTTCGCTTGTCACTCCCCGTAGCCCAACAAGACAGTGGGTGGGCCAGGTGCCCGGGGACGCTGACCCGTCCCTACGCCCGGAGGAGAGAGAGAGAGAGAGAGATATATATATATATATATAGATGGTTACAACCCCCCCCCATGATCCACCCCGGCCTTCTTGCCAACCGTTCGTTTACAGTAGTATGTCTCCAAGTGCTGTCACCGAGATCCAGCAACCATCGACATTTCTGCTGCATTTCATTTATAGGGGTTCACAAGTAGATGGCATAAGTCCGAGGGCTTCATATGCCAGAATTTGTGAAATCCGGCGCGTGTTTTTCCGCACGAATAGATGGCATAGAAAGCTTTCATCACGGCACGGTTGGGAGACTAACCAGTAGATGGCATATTCCCGAAGCGGAATGCCTGGGCCAGGGTTAGGGTTGAGGGTTGTGGTTATTGGAAGCTGGAATCTGCAACCACAATGTGAGCGGAAATGTTCAGAGAGGGCACACATGTGGATTCAGGGTTTAGGGTTTAGGCGGCGGATTGGCGCAAGGGTTTCAATCGCAGCTTTCGCCAAATCCCCAAATCCGAGCTTCTACGCCTATCGTAGACCGCTAAACACGTCGTGGCTGCTTTGTGCTCAACAGACCTGGCCGGGGCTGTGCCACCCGGTTTTCGTCGTAGACCGCTAAACACGTCATGGCTGCTGCGTGCTCCGGACCTGTGCCACCCGTTTTGAGGCAGGGATTGCATGGACAAAAAGGAGGGCTGGGATGGCTTATGACTAGGGCCAAGGACTATATGAGTAAAACCACTTCAGGTGATCCGGGTGCCACAGAACGGCCGGTGCTTCACTGCGGCTGTGTGGGTGCTGACGAAGGCAACTCCTGCAGAAGTGAGGGACCGGGCTGCGGTTTTTCGTTCACCGACTTCTATGCCGATGGGTGAGAATGGTGAGGTTGATCTGGACAGGCTAGAGTTCGAGGAGCCGCGCAAACTGGACCGACATATGCCTGCTTCTTTTGCGGAATGTCTCTTTGAAGTATATACGTAGAGCTTCATAGTCCAGGTGTAAGACGGGATTTAGACGTAGGCATGACTTGCTTGGCGGCGCAGATCGTGGTCCAGATGAGCACGGGGGAGGTGCAAAACAGGGGTTTGGTGCAGAGGCTGTCGAAGGCCACCAGACAGAGCCTGATGACCATAAAGTTCTGGCCCAGCTGCTGCAGCTCCGGCTCATCATCCACCACGTTGGTCCCGACGGCCATTTGCGATTTGGGGCCGCCCCGAGTGGGGCGGCGACAGCAGTGCAGTTCAGGATCAGCTGCAGAATGTGACTGCCATACAGAGCACCAGGACTGCCTTCGCTGCCGTTTTGAGCGATGGCTCGGTCGTGACCTGGGGGTGTCCAGACGTGGGTGGTGACAGCAGCGCCGTGCAGTCGCTTTTGAACACGAACCCGGCGGCACATATTGCAGGCAACAAGCGGGCTTTCGCTTGCATTTTGAGCAATGGCTCGGTTGTGACCTGGGGACAGGCAGATGCAGGTGGCGACAGCAGTGCAGTTCAGGACCAGCTGAAAAATGTCAAGGCCATCCAAGCCTCACACTGTGCTTTCACTGCCATTGCTGGTGCCGACGATGCCATCGTGACGCGGGGCAGCTGGCAGGGAGACCGGCCCCCCACGCCATGAATCCAAAAGCAGCCGCGTGGGGGTTTCGGGGTTTTGGAACAGGGTTTAGGGCTTTGGAGTTTGGGGTTTTAAAGGGTTCGGGGTTTGAAAGGGTTTCTCGGGGTTTCGGGTTTGGGTTTGGGTTTGTTTTCGGTTTTTTCCTGCTACTTTCCCCGTTGGATTTGCCGGCCGGCCTCTCTTTTTACACTCTAGGCCTAGGCCTCTAGGCAGGCCCAGGCCCCAAACTCCACAAAAACCCCAAACCCGAACCCAAGCCCAAAAACACAGTCACTAAACCCAAAACCCAAAATCCAAAGCCTTAAAAAACCCTATTCCCAAACCCCGAAACCCCAAACCGCAAACCCAAACTCCAAACCCCACAAAAACCTCCGAACCCCGAACCCACGCTCAAAAACCCCAACCCCTTTAATTTTCTAGGGTGCGATTGTGACAACCATCCTCGGACCCTTTGGCCCTCCACCCACCCCCCCGACCTGTCCCACTCCTACCCCCACCTTCTCTTCCCTTCCTCAGTCTTGCCTGGTCAGGTCTCAGCGCATTCGTGTGCTGCTGATCCTTCGAAGGTTGGGTACTTACTGATCCCGTGTCGCGGACTTTTGCTGTGGATTCTGTCGCTTGGGCATTCCTTTGGGCTGGGTTTTGGGTTTGGGGTTAGGGTTGGCGGTTGGGGGTTTCGGTTGAGGTCGAGGGCATGTATATATATATATATATATATTATAGGTTCGCTGGTTGGTCAACATCCGGCATTATATAGGCTTGAGGCTTTCCTTCGGCATATGCCTGCCGTGTGTGCAGGTCGGACACTCCAGGAGAAGACGGAAGCTTCCCGAGAGTTTCCAATCGCATCAGGCTGGGGCGAGGCCGGGCGAGAGGGGTTTGGATCCTTTGAGGGTTTATATATATATATATGTATATATATATATATATATATATAGGGTTCGAGGGTTTGTGGTTTGAGGCTTTATACAGGGTTCCAGGGTCCGTGGTTTGCAGGTTTATGCTACAACTAGACCCGAAAGTGTCTGTGCAGGGCGGTGGTTGCTTAGCTGGTTGAGATATGTTGGTGACTTGGTGGATGTAGTTGGATTCACGGGTTCTCGTCGGGTGTGTCGACTGCACGTAAGCCTGCTGTACCTATCGTCACCAGTAAGCAGCCCTAGTGTGCAGGCTTTGGGGGTCTGGGGCTCAGGGGCTCTGCGATTCTAGGGTTTAGCGAAAACTTGGTACACTTCTCGATTTGTGCATGCCGTCTTTGCGCCTTGCACAGGGGCCATGCTTCCTAGCTATATAGGGGTACTGGGGTCTAGGGTTTAGGGTTTGCCTCTGACGTTGCTCGCCTGTCCTCGGGCCATGTAGCGACAACTTGGTACACATCTCGATTTGTGCATGCCAGGGGGTTTAGGGTTTAGGGCCTAGGCGGGTTTAGGGTTGAGGGGTTTGGGGGGTTTACGAGATATGCCATGTATTTGTTGCGGGGCTCGGGTCTATGACTACGTAGTTTCTCGATTTGCGCATGTCGTCCTTGCGCCGGCCTTGGGGCCATGCTAATCTTTCCTGGCTAGGGGTACTAGGGTTTTGGGGTTTAGGGCTGGCCAGTGACGTCGCTCGCCTGTCCTAGCCCCAAACCCCCAAAGCCCCGAGGGCAGGCGAGCGACGTCACAGGCAAACCCTAATAACGCTAAACCCCAAAACCCTAGTACCCCTAGCTTGGAAAGATTAGCATGGCCCCAAGGCCGGCGCAAGGACGACATGCACCAATCGAGAAGGTGTACTAAACTACGTAGTCATAGACACGAGCCCCGCAAGAAATAGATGGCATATCTCGTAAAGCCCCCCAAACCCCTAAACCCTAAGCCCGCCCAGGCCCTGAACCCTAAACCCCCTAAACCCCCTAAATGCGAAAGAAAACTTATTCCAGACTGCCCCCAGGCGGCGGACGGCGAGCCGAAGCTCGGGGAGCGGGTCGGGGAAAGCATGGAGGCCTCAAAGGGTTAGGGTTTTGGGCTTACATAATTATCGCGAGTACTATGTACTGTGGGCGGTTGTCCCTAAAGCATTAAAGGATTTAGGGGTTTAGGGGTTTAGGGGTTCAGGGTTTAGGGCCTAACTAGCTATATAATGGGTGGTTGTCGTTTTATTAACGGATGTGCGCTTTCCTATATTCCGGTGTGTAGTCTGGTTCTGGACGTGTATAAGGTTTAGGGTCTAGGTGTCCGGGTTCGGAAAACCGCAGACTCCGATTTTTGTGTGTCGGCCATAATCCAGGAAAGGGTGTAGGTTTGGGTTTTTGTGAAGGGGACCTCCGGCAAAGGCCAGCCACTTGTGTAGGCCCTGAGTGCATGCGATCGAATGAAGTCACATGGCTCGACATGATGTGATGTGTAGAGTCGGCTGCTGTGAGGCTACGCATACATATATATATATATATATACCCATACACATGTGTTATGGTACCGTTTGTGCATGTGCAGATACATACATACATACATACATACATACATACATACAAACAAACAAACAAACAAACATACATACACATACACATACAACTACGTACATACTCGCGCGCACACACATACAATCTAGGAGCGAGGGTTTTCGGAAGATTTGCCGCCATGTCCTTGGGTTTCTGCTTCAAAAAGCTGGATGGCGGCATGTTCGCCATCGATCTGTCCGATCACCGTGTGAATAGCGACACAATCCACGATTTCGCCAAGTGGCTGGAATCGGAGGTGCAGAGACGGCGGCAAGCCCGTGATGGAGGGCTTGGGGAGAACACGGGCGACGTCGTTCTTGCTCATGAAGTCAACCTGAGCCGTAATGTCCTCGACGACAGCTCGTTGGAAGTTCTGCTGAAGACATTGACGAAAGCCAGGGTCGTCGTGGGGATTTTCAAGCTTTTCCGAAACAAGTTGAGCTGCGTCGGTGCTGGCCTTCTGGCGTCCTGGATCCGATCTGCCAATGCTGCTCTTCGAACTGCATCTCACGCAGAACTGCATCAAGACCGCAGGTGCTCTCGAGATCACCCAGGCAGTAGCAGAGAACAAGGATTATCAGTCTAGTCGACCTGGCTCCCAGAATCGTCGAGTGCCGTTGTGGCTGAGACTGCAGTACAACCGCGTCGCCGATGAAGACTTCGCAGTGCAAGCAGAAACACAGATTAGGTCAGTGCGGCCCACGATGCAGCATCCGGTGTGCTACAAGTTGTCTTCGAGGTGCAGCAGCGACCGATGCTGCGTCCGGGATTGCCCGCTTTGGCACGTTCTCCACATCCGCTGGAACGACCAGCGAGCTGCGGTATCTGCGCAGCCCTCGTCCTCAGAAGTACTGCTGTCGTTGCTCGATGGCGAAGTCACTGACCCAGCTCAGCAGCCTCCTTCTTCACAGTCGGTGGCATCTGCATCATCGGCTTCAGGAGTGTTGCTTCCGCCGCCGCCGCCAGCAGTGCCGTTGTCATCTGCGCCTCCAGTGCCTCCGTCATGGGCGCCACCGGGTTCGTCTGCAGCAAAGTAGCTCGATGGTGTGGTTCATCGATAGCGAGACATTTATATGAGTCGGCTTTCTGAGTAAACTCTTCCCGGTGTCGCTGGCAACAAAAAAGGAAAGACTGATCATGAGAGTTGTTGGGAGCGGTTCATGGGCAACATTTGGGGTCCGACAAACAAAACAACCTAAAATAACCTCAACCCTGGGCCCTAAACCATGAACCATGAACCCTAAACCCTACACTCTAGAACCTTAGCACAGTCCCGCTGCAGCTTGACCTTTCCCCGGAACGGAAGTGCCCGCTACCATCCTCGGGGTTTGTCGGCCCAACCCGGCCTGCCCTAACCTCGTCCCGCCCGTTCCCAGATATATATATATATATATAGAACCCAGGTTTCCTTCTTGACACTCCCGCTCGGAAGCCTGAATCCATGTCATGTGGTAAACCCGATTCATTAACCCGACCTCCGGCGTATGCCAACCACTCTTCTTCCCCATGCGAGCAGAGCCAGAAGGTGTCTTTTTTTATGGTATATAGGTAGGGGTTTGGGGTCCATGGGGTTTCAGGTTTATATCTTGGATTGCATTCACGGATGTGTGTGGTTTCCAGGTTTCCGGTCAGGGTTTATATAGGGCTCAGCGTTTAGGGTTTGGGGGGAGGGTTTAGGGTTCAGGGTTGGAGTTTGAGGGTTTAGGGTTTGGGGTTTGGGGTTTCGGGTTTGGGGTTTGGGGCTAAGGCCTCAGGCTTAGGCGTTAGGGTTTCAGGCTGAGGGCTTCGGGTTTAGGGCTTAGGGTCCAGGGTTTAGGGTTTAGGGTTTGGGGTTTAGGGTTGAGGGTTCGGGGGTTAGGGTTTAGGGTTTCGGGTTGGGGTCCGGGGATTAGGGTACATCAGTATATACTACTATTGCGACGTTTGTCTTTGTTTTGCTGTATATGACTACCCGAAACCCAAAACCCCTGTCACCCTCTATCTACAAAACCTTCAAAACCCCGAGCAGTCTCCCCGAGCCCTGAACCCTGAACCCCGAACAATCCTAAGCTGCCAAACCCACCCCTAATAAACCTCTCAACCCTAACCTCCATACCCGAGCCTTGCCAGAGCTCCAGTTGTCGTTCCGTTCACTGCACTCGGAAGCCTGTAGTCACACCAGTGAATGTCCAGACTCGGGGGGGCGGGGAGGGGGGCGGGCCTTTTTAAACCTTTTAACCCTGACACTCCCGGCGTGCCCCCGCCGCTTGTGAGCAAGGTGGAACCAGACCCGCCCCCCCTCTTCCTCCGCCGTCAGCACCTCCCTGTGAGGCACACGAGAGGTGTTTGGGGGTCGGCCGTAACTGCTCGGGGCCTGAATCCATGTCATGTGGTAAACCCGACTCATTACCCCGACCTCCGGCGTATGCCAACCACTCGTGCGGGCAGGCTCCGGCGGCTTCTTCCTCACGCAAGCAGAAGCAGAAGGCGTTTCTTTTTATGGTAGGCAGGGGTTTGGGGTCCAAGGGGTTTCAGGTGACGTGCGGTTTCCAGGTTTCCCGTCAGGGCTTATATAGGGCTCAGGGAGGGTTCAGGGTTGGGGGTTGAGGGTTTAGGGTTTGGGGTTTCGGGTTTGGGGTTTGAGGAAACCACCAATGATGAAACAGCTTGGGAGGTGAATGGCCATGCCGGCCAGCTTGAGGATCCGCCGTCTTGTGGATTGACTGGCCCAAGGCAGAGGTTGCCAATGTGTCTGCGGAGTATCCGAATACACCAGCCCAGCAGGCCAGGTTGAATACCTTTTGGTCAAAATACAAGTCGAACAAGGAGAGGGATTTGTCATGAGCATGTCAGGGTTTGTATAGGGCTCAGGGTTTAGGGTTTGGGGGAGGGTTTAGGGTTCAGGGTTATATAGGGGTTTGAGGGTTTAGGGTTTGGGGTTTCGGGTTTGGGGCTAGGGCCTATATTAGGCTTAGGCCCTAGGGTTTCAAGCTGAGGGCTTCGGGTTTAGGGCTTAGGGTTTCGGGTTGGGGTTTGGGGATTAGGGTACATCAATATATACTACTATTGCGACGTTTGTCTTTGTTTTGCTGTATATGACTACCCGAAACCCAAAACGCCTGTCACCCTCTATCTCCCCGAGCCCTGAACCCTGAACCCCGAACAGTCCTAAGCTGCCGAATGCCAACCTGCGACATATGCCAACCACTCGTGCGGACAGGCTCCGTCTCTTTGAAGCCAACTTCCAACCCTGAAGGAGAGCACCAAGCCCCCGAGTATGCCGCATGGCCCCGCTGCTGTGCCCGAGACGACCCCGGAGGCTCCCGAGACAAGGGAGGCTTGTCTCACTCGAGAAGCCATCGATCTATGCAGGTTCTAAAAAGTTTGCTGGCCTTGAGGTTTCAGGCTGAGGGCTTCGGGTTTAGGGCTTAGGGTCCAGGGTTTAGGGTTTAGGGTTTGGGGTTCAGGGTTGAGGGTTCGGGGGTTAGGGTTTAGGGTTTCGGGTTGGGGTCCGGGGATTCGGGTACATCAATACTAACTACTATTGCGACCTTTTTCTTTGTTCTGCTGTATATAACTACCCGAAACCCAAAACCCCTGTCACCCTCTATCTACAAAACCTTCAAAACCCCGAGCAGTCTCCCCGAGCCCTGAACCCTAAACCCCGAACAATCCTAAGCTGCCGAACCCACCCCTAATAAACCTCTCAACCCTAACCTCCATACCCAAACAAACCGATTATTCCGAGCCTTGCCAGAGCTCCAGTTGTCGTTCCGTTCACTGCACTCGGAAGCCTGTAATCACACCAGTGAATGTCCAGACTCGGGGGGCTCGTCATACTCATTTGTCTCCCATTTGTCTCCCACATTCTGCATGCTCTAACGCCCGTCTGGGACCCTNNCTACTCGTCATACTCATTTGTCTCCCGCTTCTGGATGCTTTAACGCTCGTCTGGGACCCTTGGATCTACTCGTCATACTCATTTGTCTCCCACTTGTCTCTCATTTGTCTCCCACATTCTGGATGCCCTAACGCCCGTCTGGGACCCTAGGTTCTACTCGTCAACCTCCCACTTGTCTCCCATTTGTCTCCCACATTCTGGATGCTCTGACGCCCGTCTGGGACCCTCGGTTCTACTCGTCATACTCATTTGTCTCCCACTTGTCTCCCATTTGTCTCCCACATTCTGGATGCTCGCTTTGACATGGTGATAAATTCGCTGACGCAGTTCATGAGTAGCATCTGTAGGTACAATTGCCAAGCAATGACCTCTCTGGCGCTGCGTGCTCCGGCGCCGCAGGCTCCGGCGCCGGAGCGGACCATTGCTTACAAGGTGAAGACACGAACATTGTTTCGACTTGACGAAGCTTTCCCAATTCATTAATGCGTACGACAAACCGACACCTCCAAAGCCTCCGGCGCCGCAGGCTGCGGCGCCGGAGGGTGGTTTTCTTGGACATATTTGCTGATTCTTTTTTAGCTCGCCGGTGCCATTTTGGATACGATTGCGAGCCCCGCAGGCTGCGGCGCCGCGGTAGAGAGAGGACCGAATACAGTATTAACCTGGCGTTTTGACTTGGGGACATGTTAGCTGCTACGTTTCCAGAAGTGCTGCATAGCTTCTCCGGCGCCTGAAACTGTGGCGCCGCATCCTCCGGCGCCGAAGGCTCCGGCGCCGCAGTTTCCGGCGCAGGTAGAGGAACGAATGCAGATGACTTGGTGATATATTCGCTGATGCAGTTCATGAGTATAGCATCTGGGGGTACAATTGCCAAGCAATGGCCTCTTCGGTGCCGTGGGCTCCGGCGCCGGAGCGGACCATTAACTTACAAGGTCAAGACACGAGCATTGTTCCGATTTGACGAAACATTCCCCGCAGTTCATTAACGCGTACGACAAATCGACACCTCCAGAGCGTCGGCGCCGGAGGCTGCGGCGCCGGAGAGTGACTTTCTTAGATTATTTTTTTTGCCTCGTGTGGATACGCTTACGAAGCCCCGTAGGCTGCGGCGCCGCAGGCTCCGGCGCAGATAGAGGGATGACAGTATTGACCCGGCGTTTTGAAGCGGGGACATATTGGCCGCTGCGTTTCAAGAAGTGCTGAGTAGCGTCTGTGGGTACAGTTGCCAAGGAATGTTCCCCTTTCCGGCGCCGCAGGCTCCGGCGCCGCACCCCCCCCATGCTTTCCACTTAAACTTCTAAGCGAAAACGAGCTAAAATCTGCTCGACAATTGCACGGTTGCTATCGGTACTTCTCAATTGCTGTTTGGGGTCGAGGCTGGTATATTTTTTGGGCTGTTGCTGCTTTTTTGTTGTTGTGCAACCCCCGGCGAACCAGCAAGTGGGTGAACTGCTGGTGGGGGCCCAAACAGCAAAAAAAAACAGCTCCCCGGCAGCAACAGCAAAAAAAACGCAGCAACAGCAAAGATGAAAAGCACCCCCCGCAGCAACAGCAAAAAAACGCCCCCCCGCAGCAACAGTAAAAATAACACCCCCCCGGCAGCAACAGCAAGAAATAGGCACCCCCCCCGCAGCAACAGCCAAAAAAAGTTCTTGTAGCAACAGCAAAAAATGCCAGCAACAGCAAAGAACAAAAACACCCCCCCTCCGTAGCAACAGCCAACCCCCCACCCCCCCCGCAGCAACAGCAAACAAGCACAACAGCAAAAAAACAAACATCATCCCCGAGCAACAGCAAAAAAAAATTCGCAGCAACAGCGAAACAAACACACACCCCCGCAGCAACAGCAAACAAAACACCCACCATCCGGCAGCAACAGCAAACAAAACACCCACCATCCGGCAGCAACAGCAAAAAAAACACCCCGCCGCAGCAACAACAAAAAAATACACCCCCCCCGCAGCAACAACAAAAAAACAACACCCCCCCGCAGCAACAGCAAAAAAGCAGCAATAGCAAAACAAAAACACTCCTACCTATATATATATATATACACACACATACAAATACATGTATACACATGGGCGCACGCACGGCAACAGACGCACACACGCTTTCGACGCCAACGCCCAACGCATTCAGAGAGGTCACTCACGCGTGCGACTTGGTGCTACTGCATGCTGTTGCCGTGGCTGTTGGTGCTGCCGCTTCGCGCATGTTTGTGTTAGACCAGCTTTCGTCAACAATGGCAGTCCAAGTCTCCGAAGCCGTTGTAGCTGGATTTTCAGCTGGATAAGCTGCTTCAAATGGACAGGAAAGCGGTTTGATTCGGGAAGAACTTCAATCCGTGCACCGGAAGATGGCCTCTCAACAGACGAAGCCATTGACTTAGACATGACCTGTCTTAACTGTTTGCTTGCTGCTGGTGCATGTGACTTCAACTTCAGGAAGTCGTACTGTGTCTCCATGAGATGTGTGAGCAGGATCGCCGACATTGAATTGCGTTGGCTGGACAGCTACCCGTCGATGGAGAGCAGTCTCCTGGCATCCGGGAAGAATCTTGCCTGCCGCTGGCTTTGGTGCCAAGTTCACTTTAGCTAGGCTAGCTTGGGGGTCCTATAAGCAGCTTCTCTGCCGTTCTGCCTTTCACTGCGATCAGGAATGCCGACTCCAGCAAAGTCGCATCTTGGCACTGCGTGTTCGTAAGTCTCAGTGCATATCTAGTCTGTGATCGATTTCCAGGCCATGCAGTACTTTAAGTACAGCCTTCATGTTCGGGCATCGGTCTCTTTTGTGTCCAAGCCAGTGTACTCGCTGGACCTACATCGCTCTGCAAGATGCTCGGTATCCTCTCGATCCCGATATTCAGCCTTTGAAAGGCAAACTCACCGCAAACGATCGACGAAAGCTGGGCGCATAGCACTGGGAGCAGAGGGCACAAGGGATGCCGGAACAGACCTGACTTTAGGTCCGGCGGTGTTCGAACCGACAACTCCAGGCTCTTTGAAGATAGATGCCCGAGGAGGCGAGATGCCCTCCCTGAGTCACTCGCAGCTGACCGATCTTAGCTGTGAAGGCTTGGCGGTTGTGTCTGGCCACGCCTCGCCGCCGGTCAGGGGATCTTTTATTTTGCCGAGCCTCGCCTGTAACCGAATGTCTGGCCTTCGACTGTCTTACTGCTTTGCTTTCCAAGGCAAGCCAAGCCGTGGACCTCTTTCTGCAAACTCCCGTCAAACTCACAAACACAAGGCGCTGCAACCCAATCATGTTCAGGCCAGTCATGAGGGCATCGCCAAACAAGTTGGTGACCAGGAGTCCGAACGATTGCTGGCAATGTGGCTTCTGGGACGGCGTCGCCCCTTCCTGGTGGTCCCTCGCCGACAAGCAGATGTGAGTCTGCCACAAGGGTGACACGTGTGCTTGCAGAACTTCTGCAGGAGTTTATTCACCTCGAGCCCCTGTCACGGTACATACGGTACCTGCTACATTGTCGTCGCACCGGTTGCTTGCGACCCCCGACAGGACGTGGATGGGCTTGACTTTCTGTTTTGGCAGCATCGGAGAAATTTCTACGGTTCTTGCAGGAGTCCGAACATGAAGTACACAAGATCACCATCCTTGGATGGACGTCATACGGCGACGATGCTGTAATTCGCAAGCTCGGCAGAGGGCCCGCGCGGAGATGCTTGCTTTCGTCGCGTCCAGCCAATAACAGTCTTTACCTAATAGCCTCGAGGCCTCGAGGTGTACGGGCGCAGTCAGCGCGAGAGTGCTGCAGTCTCCGCGAGGGATTGCAGGCTTTGCCAAAGGCACTTGCAATCTGCGAGTTGAGCCCCCTCGCATGGCGACGAGGTCACGGGATAATTGGATGGATCACTTCACAACTAGACGAGCAAATTTAAGCGGATACGTTTCGAAGGTAATTGTTTGTACAGGTCGCTGTCAGGCTATATCATATCGGATGCATCATCTCTCAAGAATTCGACGGATTTCGTGTACATGATCTACTCATCCAGGAATCGTCGGCTTGTTGATGCGAGCTGTTTTTGTTTCGTATCTAGAGTCCATGACAAGCATGACAGCGTGAAAACTAGGACTTCTTCAATCTCGGCAGCAAAATGTTGGAAATGTTAGTTCCGGTGAATTGGACAATGAGATGTACCACTAAGTTCCATCATGCTGTTGGTTGTGCACAGCTATATCAATAGCTATAGTATACGTGTGATCGAATGGAAGTCCTCCCAAATATGAAGTTTCCATGACTGCTGCAACCATGCAAGTGAAACTTGCCTGATCTAAGCAACCGAGATAGACCTGTGTATTCACGCATGGTGCGCAATTTCAGTCTGTGTGCAAGGTGATATGATGTGACCTTTCGCCAGAGGTCGTCGACAGCATAAGAGCAAACAACAATATGCGACTTCTCAGCGGTTTCCATCAGTCTCCTGCTTGTTTTCTGCCTTTCGGCCTAAGGCCAAGGCCAGGATCAAGCTGAAGACTAGTGAAGACTGAATCGTGCCTATCTCTACGACTGGCACTTGGGGCATCTTTGCGCCCGTGGCCTTGGGGTGCCGCACGTGCTGGAAAACGTAGAACCTGGGCAACCGCTGAACCATCAGAGCTGTTCCTTGTTTGCCTCGCAAGATCTTCGGACATGCTGAGAAATGTATACTTTCCGAGTAATCGGTTGGACATTCAAAACCCTCGAATTGTAGATGCTGGTAAGGCTTGTTGGAATGTCCAGGACCCTGCAGTGGGAACTCCACGAACTGTTGGATTAGAGTGTTGGGGCGTCTGAAACTTGGGTTGACTCCTAGAGACTCTGGGATGCTGGGGAAATTTGATTGCTTGTATGCCTGCCACGAAACAATGAATCTTAAACCCCTCGCGCCGACTTTCCCACCCGACTTTCCCATCCGACCCATTGACAATTGAGATCGTACCGCGAAATCAGACTCATACACTTCTAGTCGTTTGCAGCTTACTACAGCTGGCTCTGTACCCACCGGATCTGGCATGGGGTCTCTCACGTGATAACAGTTTTCCCTCTCTGATTGGTTACCTGTTCCTGCGTCATGCAATCACGGAGTAGTCCCCACCTTCTGATTGTCCAAGCTGACAAAAGGATGGTGTAGTTAAAGACTAATGTTTCGTCGGTAAGCTCTCTTCAATTCCATGAGCTCCTTGCTCTGCCAGCATCTGGAACCCTGTGCATTTTCATGTTTCTGCATTCTTGTCCTTTGCATTTTGCAAATATGAATCCTGTTCGGTGTTGTCGACCGCCTTCCGTGCTTGCCTTTACGTCACACACGACGTTGCGTCCCGTACCGGTAGTTTCCCAAGTATTGTGGCGGCTTCAGGGTTCTTTTCTAGTCGTTCATGAGTCGGCTGTGTAGCCTTGTAACCTTACATATTTCCTAAACTGGGCCCAGATCAGCTGCAGTGCTTCAGGCAAATCGTTTCCATCCTGTGCTTGCTGTGGGTCGAAGTCCGACAAAGCTCTTCGTCTCACTTGCGAAGCGACAACGTTGTCATGGTCCTATACGCAAGTACCAACGCCTGCCGTTTTGTGTTATGCTTTTCGAGATGTCGCCAATGCCACTGGTACCTTGCCCTTGTGTCTTTGAGCATCTTCTTACAACGCCGACGGCACGTTAGACAAGCGGCTAAATTTTCTCGTGCAATTATGACATATTCCTGTGATGGATAAACGGCAAACACGAGTTGAGGCGAACGAACTGTTGGAAAGCCGTGACTGCTAAATTGTCCTCGATGTTTTCCCAATTTCTATATTCTGGTGCAGCTCTTGGTCTTGCACATCTCAAGCTCTTTGTGGGAATCTTGTGCTCCTTTTGGTTTCGAGTGCGGCAATTGAAGGCTCTTTCAATAGAATGCCTAGCCTCAGTGCGACCACCAATTTGAAAACCTAGCTTGCGGCTGGTACTTGCAAGGTCTCTTGGCTCTAGTTCATGCATAGCGCCAACGTCAACCATCGTATTGGGATTCATGAGTTGACAGAACTTGTTTCGGAGTATGGGAAGTAGAGTCGCTGCTGAGCCAGCGAGTGCCAAAATACTATTACCTAAAACACCAGCTACTGCCGGACCTCCTTGAATCTTGGAGGCGCAATCTAAGGTGATGGGGCTACACTAAGTTTCGAAATGCACTCCCCAAACTGGAATGCCCCACCTCCGACTATCAGGCTCAATGGCAGGCACCTGCCGCCACTGCTTAAAGATGCACAGTTGATGCTGTAGTGTTTTTTTTGTGTACGTCCCCTTAATACTAGCGAATCGGCTCGTGTCTTTCTCGCAAGTTTTGAAGCATGTTCCACATTTGTTTTTTCAAAAGCATCGGCTGAACGTTCCAGGCGTTCTAGAACCATGTAAACCAGCTTAAGTTCTACGAGCTCTAGAGTCCAATCATTCCACAAGTTGTGGAGATCGAAAAAGAGTGTAGGAGTGCTCAAAAGTTCCGAGTTCCTGAATTTCCGACTGTCACACTGTAACGGTTGTTCACCTCTGACGGTTCTAGGGGCTCTAAGTCTAAGTGGTTCCAGGAGTCCATTCTAACGGAAGGTACAAAAAAGTCTTGAGGGCTTTACGAGGCGTCATGCAGCCCAAATGCCACGGCCGCGGGTTTGTGCACCCCAACTGCCGAACTCACGAGCGACGGGGTTGACGTGAGAAACAGCCGGATGCCACTGCACCTGACAAGACATTCTGCAGGGCTTCAAAGTGCTGTTGTTGGTCGGTCCCGTTGAGTTGGTGCAAAGATCCACATGAGCAAATTAGTATGTTTGTGCGTGTATCTTGGCACGCAGGGGCTGGTAGTTTTGTACAGAGTTGGTGAACCCTCAGATTGTTCGATACCTTTGTGTGTAGAGCAAACCCGCGGTCATAGTTTAGTGAACATGAGTCCATCTAGGGCCCCCTCCCCCTCTCTCTCTCTGTCTCTCTCTCTGTCTCTCTCTCGCTCTATGTCTCCCTGCGGAGCAACTTCTCGAATAATGGAATAATGTCCGATAGGGTGAGACGGCAAGACTTGTCAAGCGCGGTGGGTGAGGCAAAGCAGGGTGTAACAAGCCGGGTCCAAGAGGCTGAAGATGTGATTTTTTCCAGAGCGGGTCCAGCTAAGGTCGTTCGTTCCAGCCAACGAAGAGGCGCCGTCGTAAGGGCACAGATCAGGCATGGGTGTTCTTGAGCAGCTTATGGAGCAACGCAAAGCAGGTCCCAGTCGGAACAGGTCACGGTAGCAATCGCCTGTGCAAGTGGCAGGGGTAGCCTCCATTTCGAAAAAAAGTTAGACCCTCGCTCTTTCCCTTCGCCGCTCTCTCGCAGTACGAAGCGCAATGTCCTAGAGGCCATGAAGCTTCTCGTACAATCCAACACCAAGAGTGCGCACTGGCGCAACTGTTGGATGGATGCAGATGTCTCAGAAGAGTCAGGGTGCGTGGGGACCGAACAGGCAATTTCTGTAGGTTCGTGCCCTTGACACGAGCTGTAAAACAGATGTCACTGTAGGATGATGACTTGGATGAGTTGTACGAGGACGTGGTAGACTCGTGCAAGCCTTAGCAGTGCATAGCTGATAGCAAAAACCCGTCGTTTGCTGCCCGATACTTGCAGGCTGCAAGGGGCGCTGCGCGACTCCAGGCTCAACCTGCGAAAGGGCAACAGCACACCACTGTCGGAGAGCCATGTGCTGGTTACGACAGCTGGCTCTCCGACGGATTGTGGGGGTTGTCGTTTCGTGAAAAATGCGTCCGGTCCCTGTCAGTCCTCACACAGTACTTAATGTGAGAAGGACGATCCAACGCCAGCAAGGGGGTCCCCCACCTCCCTTCAGGGTACTTCTGCATATTTCTGCATACTGCCGTTTGCAATACTAATACACGTTGGTTCGAGCGATGCCACAAGCGCTATTCACGTACGGCTGGAGTGCAGAGGCTTGCACGGCTAACTTGAGAGCCCTGCGGCGAAGACGAGCAGCGAAACCTGAGCTTTTGTGGCCGTTGAGAGCTCGACGTGCCTCCTGTTCTTCACAAGCTTTTTGCAAGAGCACAGGGTGAACACAGCATGTCGTGAGGTCATTGCATTCATTGCCAGCACTGAATCCCGAGCAGTCCAGTGCAGGGAGAAGGGCAGCTGGGCTAGCCGTGGAAAGCATTCTGAATACACAGCACATGACAAACGTGACCCAGTTTGACGTCAACCGGGCAGCCCCATCCGCAACAATCAGAGTGCATCATGGATTTCGGGGCGATTCCCTGTCCAGGCTCAATCGCCAGCTCCGGCAACGCCATTTCCCGAGCACTATCGGCACCAGCAATCTGTCCTTGGTCCGAGCCAACTCTGGCTGAGGTCTGGAAGCGTGCCGACGAGTTATGAGGGAGTGCCGCGTGCTTATATCAAGCTTTCGTCTGTACAGCTGCAACTCTGCAGATACAACTCAGGTGAGGATAGCTACTGCAAGGACCTTTGGGCTGGAGCCTCTTCTAGGTGTGTCCTCGCCATGCATGCTTTAAAGTCTTTAAAGCTCAGGCACAAGAAGACCGCGGCGAGCGGCGCCGCAGAAGAGAGGAGGCACCGGAACAGCTGCACACAGTAAGACTGGCGTGGAGTCCCATCCTTGTCATCAGAGGATGGAAGCAGCGATGATGCTTCCCAATGCTCAGAAGGCAGGTGAGATGGTCCAGAACATCCAAAACTGCGAAAGCTGCAGGTCCTTGCAAGAAGGTGCGGGCTGATGCTGGTAACACTGGTAAGACGTTGGAGCCTCCTGGATTGCGACGAGTCTGTGGTGAGTGTTGTGTCGGACAGAGCTCCTCCCGGGTCTAGTGATCTGTGGGAGATGCTGCTGAGGTCCGCTTGATTGTCCCCACAGGATGCTGAGGGTTCACTAGACTGCCTTCGGCATTCCACATTCCCGACTGGGACCGATGATTCCTGACGGGAGCCCCGCTGCAGAAACAGCGGTCCATTCGCCTGTGCTCTTCTGATTCATAAACTGTGTGTGAAAGATGCGTTCAGCTTGGACATCTTTCTGCTGTGATGGGTGCAGAGACTAGCTGACCAAATGTTGCTTTGCGCAAAAAATCATCATGATCTGTCACATTGCCCACGTCAAGCGGTGCCGGATCCTTGCAGGACGATGCTGATGTGTCGATGTGACATGCAACATGATTATCATTACTATCGCCTTTTCTCTCATGTCGCTTTTATTTAGCAAACGTCTTTCGAAAGCCGTCCCAGATTCATTCAATGTCTCGAACGTGGGTTACATGGATCAGCGTCTCCAATGCCTCTCCTTCGCTAGGAAGGTAGGAGCAACTCCCTGTCGTGAGTAAGAGAGCCGATCCCTGTTAACCCGTTCGGGCCTCCGTACCCAGTTTTGGACCGTCTCCGCAGCGCCATGGACGGTCATCGAGATGACTTGGCCGAGCCGACGGAGCTGGCCGAGTTGGCTGAGGCTGAGCAGGCTGAGCCGGAAATGACGGAGAATGAGCCGGAAGGGATGGAGCTGCGGCCACAGGGTACGCTGGAATTCCCGGATCGACGCGAAGAACGGAATCGACGAGGCATGATCAAATTTAGGCTTGAAAACGGTGTCCCCGATGTCGGTGGTCTCGGCTGGCGGTCTCGAGCGGGACACCTGCTGAAGAATCAGACATTTTATGCATCCCGACCGGGAGAGAACCAGTGGAACAATCCTACACATGCAGGGCCAAGGACTTGGAGGAACTATCATGGACCAAAGCTGCGCACCGATGCAGATCTTATGGAGCGCATGGACCGGATTGAGGCTCAGCACGCGCAGTGGGAAGCCAAAAAGGCTTTTGTCAATACAGTTCGCGTGCAGACTCTGGACAGGTTTTACGGTCGAAAGATTGAAAACGAGCAGAAGGAAATGGCATCGCAATGGGCTCCTCACAGACGGGCCAGAGGGGAGTACCATAAGTACCATGAGACCATGACATCGAACTTGGACAACATGCCAATGAAGGAGTTGAAGAAGGTGTTAACACCAACTGTGCTCCATGGGGACAGAGAAGCCATTCGCTCCATCACGAAGCGCATCCAGACTGAAGAGACGTGGAAGGTTGCCTGGAAGCACATGGAACTGGCGCGCAGGGCAGAAACGCAAGCAGACTTTGAGCATCGGATGACTTACAATGCAATGCTCATGGAGCTTGCGGGCCAGGCTCCCAGACCGCACAATCCGCCTCGTGCAACCAGCCCTTGCTCTCCAACACTGGCCGGGCTAGCACAACCCCAACAACCAAAGCTCATCACCAACATCACCAAACGGTCTGACTACCGTGGTCTTGTACATGTTGATCATGCTGCAGCTTTGGAATCTCGGTTCCCTGGCTGTGGGCATAACCTCGCCACGACATTTTCAAGTGATGTATCTGTGAAGAGCAAGCCGGCTTTTCCACCCCCTGAGCCTCCAGCGACTCCTGTGCCACAGAAGATGGCAGCCACGACAGGAAACATACGCAAGGGATCCGTTCCAGTGGGTCAGAAGCGGCTGCACAGTGTCGGAAGGCGGCAGGACAGCCGTGGGCAGTGCTTTGCTCTTACCAGCCACATGTCTTGTCTTTGAAGGATCCCTCGTTGCTGGCAGAGCATTCACAACACCAGTTCTTGCCCACCTCCGCACCGCCTGCGTGCTTAGCTCAGCAGCACAATCCGCCGAGGTTCGTGGTCAGCCAGGCAGTCATGTTACAGCCGAAGCTTGCCGTCCGGTGACTGTTACGCGAGTCTATTAGCTTGTCGAACAGAGGCCTGATCAGGGAAAAATGCTGCTGCAAGAACCCAACGCAGTGACCCTAGGAGTTTCCAAATACATCAGAGTAGAGTGTGAGCTGAGTCCAGAGTCCAAGGCTGTTGACTCCTTGCACATGAGTCTGGAGTTCCCTCCCCGCTCGGATCACACCAGCCAGAGTGGAAGTCTCCATTCCAAGGACGTTTCAGGGGTTGCAAGTCCTTTAACGCAGCTATGGCACTGCCGTTCCTGATCGCAGGATTCAATATCCAAGCTTGAGCAAGCACCACCATCTCGCCCTATGGTATACCCCGTGACAGTTTCCAATGCCCCGGCCTCAACACGCGGCCGTCTGTCGCCAGACAAACTTGTAAGTTATTTCTCAGCATTTGTACCAGCGATAAGCTTCGTCGAGACCATATTATGGCGACCGCAGGTCGAAGATGACATGCAAGACCCCGACTGGCGTCCGAAGCGTACTCATGGAGCACTGGCTTCGGCCGTGAGCCCAGTGAGGGGAACCAATGCTGCTTCTCAGTTGAGACACCGGCAGGCGACCCCTAGGGAGCAAGCCTTGCAAAGTTCCCGGACAGAGCGCTGGCCCCCTGCGTCCTGGCAGTGAATGTAGTGTCCATGTTTGTTGGGATCAGTGTCAAGGCCACCGGCAGGCAAGATCCAGTGTCAATCCTGTGCCGTGAGCAGCTAGGAGTAGAGTGCAAACTCGAAGGCTCCGCAAATTGAATTTCAACATGTGTAAATGTGGGGAGTAGCCACGTGTCCTGATGCCGCGGACACAGTCAAGCAAATGTTAAATACACAGGGTCAATCTCACATCACTGTGCCACCAAAGAGGCAAGGAAGTCGTCTTTTTACAGGACAATCCCAAGCAGCTCACATAAAACGAGTGCATGCATGGCACAGTACAGCACCCATACTCACATTTGTTTCCGATACCGTGGAGCCAAACGCTACAAAACCAACGACGCTAGTTTTGCGCAGTACTTGCTTCGAGGGGGCAGGTTTGTTTTTTTGCTGACGTTGGCTCTTGTCTGGGACCCTTGGTAAAGTTGGCCTAGGGGGCCTGGTCTTCTGGTCCTCTGGTCCTATGGTCCTTTGGTCCGCTGGTCCCTGACCACAATAGCTTCATACAAAGTCAGAGCAAATGCTGTATTATAGTATTTGCAACCTGGTCCCCTTGGTCCTCCGGTCCTTGTCCGCTGGTCTTTTATCTCTGCTGGTCCCTGGTGGGGCGGGTTTAGCAAATGAGATATATGATGAATAGTAATCGCCAAATGAGGGGGTGTGCTTAAGACATATGACGAGGGGGGTGTTTAAGAAATGTGATGAACCTCGGTCGCCAAATGAGGGGGCGTGTTTAGGATATGCACTTTCGCTAAACTGCTAAGCCTGCCCCCAACTTTTCACAGACCTGCGGCAGCGGCAGGGCTAAAGCAACCACAGTGTCTGTATCAGGTGTTCTGAAAGGATACATATGCGTGCTGTTTCTGCTGGCAGGAAGTGATTTTGAAGCGAACTTGCGCGGCTTAAACAAGCTGGGCGGGGAGCTGACAAAGCAGTGCAAAGCACTGACAGGGAGCTGGTTATTTGTGAGGGATTGTCGATGGTGTCTTGATGCATGCCTGGTTCTCATGTGTGAACCAGCATTTTTCGTGCGAACACTTAGAAACGAGAGGTGGCAGACATGACTTTGCATTCCGTGCACGTGTACTTGACAGACACTCCAGATATCTCCAGATAGATTGTGTTGTTGTTGTTGCTGCTGTTTTTGTTGAGCATATATCTTGAGCACGCCAAATCATGTGTCGATTCCAGTTCATCATACATCTTACACATGCCGCTCATTTATCATGTGGCGATTGCCATCATACTTTTTAAACACGCCCTTTCATGTGCCGATTCCGTTTCAACATAAATCTTAAACACACCCCCTTCCCCCTATTGGGCGATTCAGGTTCATCATAGAATCGGAATTGGCAAATGAGGAGGCGTGTTCCCCAAGAGCTTGATGCAAAGCAAGACCCTGCAAATTGGAATTCCCCAATAGCTTGACACAAGACAGGAGCCTCGAAATTGTAATCCCTCATTAGCTTGAGGCAAAGCAAAGCCTTGTAAATTCTAATTCCACAACAATAACTTGGCGCGAAGCAACACCCTGCAAGTCGTAATTCTTCAGTAGCTTGACGCAAGACAAGCGACGCGAAATTGCAATCCCCCAACAGCTTGGTGCAAAACAAAAATTTGCAAATTGTTAATCCCCACTAGCTTGACACAAGACAGGAGCCTCGAGATTGTAATCCCCCAATAGCATGGGGCGAAACAATACTCTGCAAGTTGGGCTTGCAAATTGTACTTGTCCAATCGCTTGACACAAGACAGGAGAAGTTGCACTCCCCCAATAGCTTGATGCAAAACAGTAGCGCATGCTGCAATTTGCAGTATTTGACAGGAGACAGGAGCCTCGAAATTGCAATCCCCCAATAGCTTGCGGCAAAACGCCACCCTGCTAATTGCAATTCCCCGATAGCATCAGTAGCACATGTTGCAATTTACAGTATTGCAACCAAAAAGGAAGAGCCAAGGTTAGCAAATGAGATCGGGGACCGCCAGCGTTAGGGAAAGCAAACCCCCTCCGCCCTTGCTTCGAGCACCAGAAGTCGAACATTCAAAGAGTTTGGCGCGGTGGTCGGCCCAAGCAAAAAAAGTGGGAATGGCAAGCCCAAGCTGCTTCACAGAATCCGCACCAACAAACATGCCTTCCTGCTTGGATTCAACGGGAGGGGCAGTGTGTTTGCAATTGACCCCAACTTGAGTTCGTTCTAGTACTCACCAGGGACCAGCAGCAAGTTTAGGCGAAGCATGCGGTGCTCTGCAAATGCGGAAAGAGATGACCTATGATCAAAACGGCGAATGCATGCTGCTTCAAAGTCAACAATAATAAGTAATTCTTTTTGTGCGTCTGTACTTTCACACTCAGGCTCGTGGGTTTGGCCTAGGCTTTCAGGGTCGAGAGTTCCGGGTTTCAAAGGGTCCGGTTTTACAGCACAGTTTTTGCTTGTTTGACCCTTGATGCGTAGAACTTTCATGTTTACGGCCTTGCCGTCATGGTTCATAACTTCAGGCTTCAGGATTGCCAGATGAAGGGTTCGAGCAGACGTCTCTGTTTTGTGTGTTCCTTGTCTTTGTCATATCCGGACCCACCAGCCTCTATAAACTCGGAGTGTCAAGCTTCAGATATGACGGCTTTGGGGAATGCAGTTGCTTCAAGGTGTCAAGTGTAGGGCCAATGACCTAAGATCTACAAGGCCCAGGGCTTTCAATTTCAGTAGATTTTTGTAACAAGGTTGTGTCAGTGGAGGTCACCGTCGCAACGATTATTTTGCGGTCTGTGCTTTTGTTCTTGTCGGGGAATCTGGGCGACCTGATTACCATTCGGCCGGCTTCTGTATGGTAGCCTTTACGAATCTGTTTGGTGGCTATCTGTCGTAAGTGGACTGATCAAAGCTCGGCGATGGCCTCTTCGCGGCCGACCTAGTAACTAGTCAAGATGAGGTCTTCTTTTGGTCTCTTCTTGGGAAGAACAACTCTTGAAATGAATGCAAACTCTTTGACTCGGACTCTGCAGAAGCTCCGCAAATTCCCACAAGGTGTATATTTTCCGCGGCTTTCAACGTTTGCGGTTGCTTGATGAGTCAACCCTGAAATGAAGCTTAGTGGTGAAAGACTCCAACTCCAACCTACAGGATTTACCATTTAGGGGGCAAGGTTTGTCGTTTTCCCTGGCTGTGGGCTTTGCAGTTGGAGATGTTGGAGGCTCAAGGCTTTCATTTTTAGGGTTAAGGGGTAAGTCGAGGGCTCTAGGGTAGGGCAGACCTTAGGGTTTACAGTACATGTAGAGTGCAAGGTTTATGGTCTTCGGGGGCGAAGGATTCGCAGTTGGGGGCTAAAGGTTTACAGTTTCGGGTCCAGGGGGTGGATGTCCTCAGTTGAGGGTAGAAGTGTGTGGGTCGTGGGGGTTTGGGTTGGGGCTCAAAGGTTCAAGTTTTTCAGGGTTCAGGGCGGAAGTTCTTTTGGGGGCGCATGCGCATACAGCAGCAAAATCTCATAGGTCTTCCAGGACCTAGTGGCAGCGGCCAGCAGCAAAAAAGCCGCGGAACAAAAATTAACACCCTGGGCAGAATGAGACTCAGCGAAACCGGCTTTCGTTTCGGTTCGTTTCGGTTTGCGGGACGGGTGTTGGTATTGGTCCGTTTCCAATTCGCGAGCGGTTTCCGTTGGGGTTCCGTTTGGTTCGATTCGGTTGGGGCATCCCGCCAGGAAGGGGATGTGTGCTTTGGGACAGGCTGTAAACCTTGAGCCCCCAACTGCAATTTCGCCCAAGAGACCATCAACCTTGCCCTCCGCATGTACTGTAAACCCAAAGGTCTGTGCCCTACAGCGGTTCACTCCACGACCCTAAAAATTGAAACCTTACAGCCCCAACTGCAAACTCCCAACCCTTGCAAACCATAATCGCCACAATCCACTTCTTCGACCCCACCCGCCCTACTTACAACGCCTTCTGCAAACCCTCAAGCCCTCGACCTTGGAGCGTTTCAGGCAGTAAAGTCGCAAAGCGAGCAATCGAACCGCTCGAAATCGTCCACACGCAGGAACCGCAGGAACAGCGCCCCACAAACCGACCGGCAAAACCGAACCGCCACAAACTGAACCGAATTTCAAGACCCTTACCATGGCTCTAGGACTCTAGGGTTGGCCGTTGGGGCTCCGGGTTTTAACATTTTCAGTTCAGGGGTTGAACGCTTAGGAACGCTTTTCGGGCTGAAGTGCTCCAGGGTCGAGCGTTTTCAATTCGATGCACCACGTCAAAGCATGGCTTTGGGGTTGGCATTCGGGGCTCAAAGTTTTGTTTGCATTTACGGTTACGGGGAAGAACGCCCAGGCGAAGAGTTCTGGCGTTTACGGTTTGAATGCAAGGTTTGAGACTTCCGTGGTTGTGGGCTTTGCAGTTGCGACTTGTGATTTCTCATGTTTAAGTTAGAGGCTTACAGTTTAAAGCCCAACGTGAAAACCTGGCTTTGAGGTTGGCAGTTGGGGCACAGGCTTTTACGCTTGGGGTTAAGGAGAAGAATGCTCGAGTGCAGAATGGTTGCGGGGTACCATGCTCGAGGATTTTTAAGGTTTACAATTTAGAGCACAAGGTGAGAACATGGCGCTGCGTTTTGGCAGTTGGGGCTCAAGGCTTTATATTTAGGGCTAAGGGGAAGAGCGCTCGGGTGAAGAGCTTCAGGGCGGACGGGTTAGAGTGTGCAAGCTTTGTGGTTGCTATGGTTGTGGGCTTTGCAGTTGGGGCCTCAAAGTTTTTATCCTAAGGGTTAAGGTTTTTGTTAATGGTCGACGGTTATTTCGGGTCTAAAGTATGAAGCATGAGGTGAAAACATGGCTTTCGAGTTGGCAGTCGGGGCTCAAGGCTTTTATGTTTAGGGTTAAGGGTAAGTTAAGCTCTGGTGAAGAGCTTCAGGGCGGACGGGTTAGAGTGTGCAAGCTTTGTGGTTGCTATGGTTGTGGGTTTTGCATTTGGGGCCTCAATAGATTTTATCCTAAGGGTTAAGGTTTTTGTTAATGGTCGACGGTTATTTCGGGTCTAAAGTATGGAGCATGAGGTGAAAACATGGCTTTCGAGTTGGCAGTCGGGGCTCAAGGCTTTTATGTTTAGGGTTAAGGGTAAGTTAAGCTCTGGTGCTGAGGCTGAGGCTTCAGGGTTGTGAACTACAGTGTGTTTAAAGCCATGGATCCCGGCAGCATGTCGAAACTTCGGAAAATGCAAAACCGTACTGGAACAGATGAGTTCATTTTTTCATTGACTTTGCATTTGTGGCGTCTTTTGCGTTGTTTTCGTTTTTTTTTGTTTTTTTCGTTGGTTTTTGGTTCTTGTCTGGTTTGTCATGGAAATTCTCGCACCTGGCCGGTGCTGTATTTTGGGAATTTTCGGATTAGGCAAATCGTAGATTTTAAAGGGAACGTGTTTTACAAGTTTACAGAGCTTGTCGTGCACATTACTGGCCAAACTCTCCAGAGTCGAGGGCTTTTGGGGCTTACATCTCAGAGCACACGGCATATTTCTAAGCGTGTGGTGTAGGGGCTTGAAGGCTTTGACATTATGGTTTTTAGGGTTTACGCTTCGGAGTGCAAAGGGTCAGGTCTTTTCAGCTGGGGGCTCGAAGTTTTGATTTTGAGGGTTTCAGCTGCTTTTTTCTAGGGTGGAGGGTGAAATGGCGTTTGGGATTCAAGGCCTTTTACACTTAGAGTTAAGGGGAAGAACGCTCGGGTGCAAAGCTTTAGGGTTTCGTTTCCATGGTTGGTCCAGTGTAAGGTTTACAGTTTGAAGCACGCGGTGAAAACACTGGGTTAGGGCTGGGAGTTGGGGCTCAAGGCTTTTGCAATTAAAGTTTAAGTGAAGAACGTTCAAGTGCAGAGTTTTAGGATTCGCTGATGGGAGTGCGAGGTTCAGGGCCATGCGGTTGGGGCAGGGTCACGGTGTAGACGCTCCAACGTCAGGGTTTTTCGGGTTTAGCTTAAAGCGCAAGGTAGTTGGGGTTCAAGGTCAATCGGGTGCAGAGCTTTAGGGTTTAGGGTTTACGGTTTATCGTGCAAGGTTCATGGTTTCCAGGGTTGTGAGCTTTGCAGCTGGGGCCTCACGAAGTATGAATTTATTTCAGGGTTGAGGGGTAAGCTTCCAGTGTCGAGGTTTTTTGAGGGTTTGCAGCTTAGGGAGCAAGGTGCAAACATGGCCACCTTTCAACAGCACTGGTGCTTTCCGAGCCATGCACCTGTCCCTCTACACAATCAAGCTCAATGCTTTTACATGAAGGAAAGAGTTGATCTGTACCGAGATTCGATTCTGACGGATTTGCACGAGAATGGGGCGCAACGCATTCGCAATGCCACGCTGAGGTCGGAAGCCAGACAGTTGACGTGACCGTTATCGGGGCAGAAGGCTCCGCTGAATGTAGCCTGAAGCCTTGAGTTGAGCAGTCGACAGTCGGATGGGGCGGCCTTACATGTCGTCACAGGACTGCCGAGAGCGGATCGCCGTGGGCATTCCGATCCTTATGTGATTGTCCAGGTTGCGATGTTGAGATTGCGCAGAGACATCGCACCGCACGGCAGCATTGACATTTCTGTCGTCGTGTTTGCAGGTTCCAGGCAGAAGTCGGTCGAGAGCAAAGACGACAGCCTGGCCCTTGTATCTGTTGCTTCAAAGAGCACGGCTTCCGTGCTTCTAATCAGCATCCCATCTTGAGTCTTTGTCTTTCAGAGGCTTGCCCGGGTGTTTCGATTTTCCGCAATTCTTGCACTCATCCTGAGCCGACTGCATCAAATATGCGAGGTTTCCAGGTTAGGAAGGGTGCGCGCGCGTTAAGTGTTGTGCAGCTTTGTTCACTTGGCGTTGTTTGTGTGGAAGGGGAGCGTGACAGAATTGGAAAGTACACACATGACAACCGCCACCACTGCCAACGCCATTCCTGCGTCCGCCACCACCGCCACCGCCACCGCCACCATCGCTGCCGCCGCCACCACCAACAAAAGCGACGACGACAACAACAGCAGCAACAGCAGCAATTTTGCAATTGAACGCTGGGCGAGCGTGCTCTGCACTTGGCGGGCGTATTGCCTGACCTGGCACTCATGTGAAACAGGGATGAGCTGACTCTGTGCTAAAAGACTGTGTAACAGAAATTTACATGACGTACAGTAAGAACGGAGCTGCAGGTCCGTTGTTACGAACGTTGTAGGCTGGACTACCGAGTGAAGAGCTTGGTACAACCCCCGACACCCTCAGTGTGAGTCATCGCATCCGATACTCACGAACCCACGATTGCTGGGTCGTACTTGGAGCAGCAAGCCGCAACAAGCCGTCTCCCGGAGTGCCAGTTTAGTGGCGTCCCACACTTGGTCACTCACAATCGAGGGCGATGGGCCGTAGGGACGAGCGCGATTGCGAGGCACACGAAAACGTGATAATGCTGTCACCGTCTTCTGAATGCATGAACTGCCGCTTGCACCTATGCCAAAGAACTACCTTCTCCTGAGCGCATGAAGAAGGCGGGCTGCCATTGTACCTCTCAGAGCTAACAAGATGGGTGCAGCACACGACTGCAGGAATGCAACACTTAGTGCACGCACTGTGTTTTGTACAGCAATGAGAAGAAGGTGCGTCGTCCGTCTCGCTTGTTGTGCGAGATGAGGGAAGAAAAGCACAGGCGGTGCGGCAGCACCGATGAATAGCATCGGTGGCCTAGTGGCAGCAGGCTGTGCCTCGTCAGGTTTTAGGCTGTGCCTCTCAACGCCAGTTGTCCGAGCCCTGGCCACGCCAAGAATCATAGTAGTCCTCCTCGGCGTACTCCTCTTCTTCTTCGCCCCAGGGCCAAGGCTGGGGGTGTGCTTCCCAGTTCCATGAGCCGTCCCGTTCCGAGGAAGGCCATTCATCGTCGTTGTGGCCGTAGTCATGGCCAGTGTCTTGGCGCCTGTCCCTGGATGAAGAGGAGGGCTCGTCTTTGTGGCGTTTGGCTCGAGCGTGGTACCACCAATTCTGGTACGCCCTCTTTTGACGATCGAAATCATAAGCTCCGGGGCGATACGGGGTGGCTGCATCGTGGACAATGCGTATGCCCAATTCCGGCCATTGTCTCCTGATCACACGAGAAGCAAGCCCTGCCATTCCAGCTGCGTGGTTGTAGTAGGTAATGATGGTGGTGCAGATGAGGTCATAGTGATCCCAATTCTGCACAGGCGCTTTAACTCGGCATGATGTGTCCACATGCGCTGAAACAAAGCACTGATGAGGCCGTGAACTTTGGTCGGGGTGGCCATCTCGTAGTAGTCCCGACCGTGCCCTGTCGCCACCGTGATCTTCCCCTCCGCTGTCAGCACTGGCCGCACCGTCATTGCCAGATCCCATGTAAGGCCTTTTTCTGTGCGAACCTCGTCGATGGGGAAGAGGCGAGGAACATGTGCGAGTGCTTCAATGCGGGACTGCCACAAAGGTCGCTGTTCCTGCGGTGTAAGGCCCCCGATCACCGTGGGGGAACCAAGCACCTGAAAGTTTGCGATCGACAATATCCACCTCTGCAAAGCCGGCGATTCAAGCTCGTGCAGAACGTCCTCCCTGGTCAGCTGAGACATTGGCTTCACCGTTGGGGGGGGATCTTGGGCCACGTATGGAACCATGGCTGTACCTTCAACCGGGGGTTCGAACTGGGGTAGCCTCACAGCAACTGTAGAAGAGTTCGATCCCGAGGCGGTAGGCGAGGCCTCAGCCTCCGGTGGAGAAGACGTGGGCCGTTTAGGTGGAGCCGTGCTAACTGGAATTGCTGCTGGAGGAGCTGGAGAGTTGACAGCTGCTTTGGGGGCCGCCTTAGCCGGGGCAGCTGGGGGTGCTGGGGCAGCGATCCCTGCAAAGGGGTCAGTAGGAGGGGTTGGTGGCGCAAATCCAGCCGCTTTTGGCTTGGGCGGGAGGCGTGCCAAGCGAGCCTCAGTCACCATCGCCGGAGTGGGGGGGGGGAGGTGCTGGAATAGACGGATGTTGGCGCGCCTGAATCGCATAAGAGCTGCTCGGTGGGTTCTCCGGCTCCACCGGAACATTGCTGGCATTGTGGCGATTTTGTCGAAATTGCGGCTTGATGCCGCCCCCCGTGCGAAAGGTGACAAAAAAGCCCTTTCTCTCACAAAAACGGCAGCCCAGGTGATCCGGTTTGCTCGGATCGTTTGACATTGCCAGGCCTCGGGGAATCAGTTCCAGGACGTCCTGCTCCGAAAGATCTCCTCTATAATAAGACGATGCCGGCACAATTTCCATGATCGTGGCGAAGGAGTTGTCGTGAAGACTCTGCTCCACGTGCTCGGCAATTTGATTTCTCGAAGGGACTCCAGTGCGGTCCCCGGGCTGTGCCCCTACTGCATCTGGGCTGTGCCCTGACGATTTCAATGCAGTAGCCTCTGCAACCGCAGCAGGCATGTGTGCCAGTGTTTGCGAGTTGGTGCGAGACTTCGTGTCCGGATCGTCAGGGAAGCCCTTGCGCCAGCCCCAGCAGCGCGTGTATGCCACCAGCACATCCCTAGCCGTGACGAAGTGGTGCCCCTCATTCGGGGGACTACCGTTCTTCTTGTGCCACACGTCGTGCTTCTCTTGAAACAAGTAGACTGGCCCGTACGTGGTGGAAAGGTTCCACCCAACCTTGGGCTGCTTTCCCATGTCGGCTTCGAGCGTAGCCCAGAGGTACTTGCAGAAGATCATATATTCCAAATTTGCAATAGCGGTTCTGACGCGACCGCCGAAAGCATGTTGGATAGCCATCTTCATGAGAGGGTGGCCCGACTTGCCGTAGATGATGCCCTGAAAGATGTGGTCTTGCTTGACACCAATGGCCATCACCAGGTACTCCTGTGGAAGAGTACCTGCCTCCGACGGGTTATACCCCAGCGCTCTGGCTGCGCTAATTTGGGCTGTGCCCCACTCTGCCGCAAGAAGTGTCAAAACCTCCGCCCAAGGCCGGACGAAGGCGAACTTGATGTCCAGGTACATGCCGCCATATTTATAATGGTAAATATACCTAAAGACATCTGCACGGTGAGCGGGGGACTTCAACCGATCCAGGAGCTGGAGCCCGTAGGTTCCTGCCCAAGACTGCACTGTTTGGCGGAGAAAAGCATCGTCACAGAACTGGCGTTGCATATTCGCAAACTGCTTGGCACACATCTCCCTGGGTTCCGCCGTGTTGTCGTGGATGTAAGTCTGGAAGATGCGGTTGGGGATGGGGGCACGAGCCAGGCCGGAGATGTAGAAGTGCCGCATGCTCCAAGGGGCCTGAGAGAAGTGGGCTGCCGTCTCGGCCAGCTCTCGCATGTGGCGGCACTGCGCCACGGCTCGACTAGCCGTCATTTCCGTGCAAAGATCAGCAAGGCGAGCGTTCCAGTTGGCCACCGCCAAAATTGGAAGATCATCGGGGCGTTCGGTCCTCATCACGTCAATGGCCCGGGCTACAAGGGCCCCAATGGCCACCTCAGCCACTTGGGGCCTGAAATGCAGATCCCTCATGGAGTACAGCTTGTCGATGTTCGGCAGGTTCTCGAGCAGCATGATTTCATGGCCGTACAGGTTTTGAGCGGAGAAGCCGTACTGCACCCTGCCCTCGGCCAAGAAGTCATAAGGAGCTTGCCGCTGCGGCAGAAGGCTCTGTTCGATGGGTATGAACCGGGCGGAGTCGGTATGGATCCTCAGCATTTCTGCCAAGGCTTCGTTCTGCACTGGAGCCTTGAAACTGTGGCTTCCCATCGTCTGCCCGAACTGCCAGTGCAGCAGTTCCAAAATCGACGGCGCCGTTGAGGAGCTCAATGCCATCGCCGCCCCCGGGCAGCTGAGAACATAGCCATCAAATATGGGGTAGATGCCATAAGATTTCCCGTGCAGTAAGAACTGCAAGGTACTGTCGCTCAAGACCAAAAATGGTCGAGACGTGGCCCCAGGTGCGGCCATGATGCAAGCGACTGTGTCGCGTCTGGTGGGCTGTGCCCCCGCCTTTGTGCTACTGATTTAAAGAAAGAGAGCTGAGGGAGCTGAATTGCTGCATACGTTAAACATCACCTTATGAAACTAAAGTGTGTGTCGGCTGATTGCCTCGGTCAGTGGGCACCGCTCTGCTCTTGAGATCAAAACCACGCAAGCATGCAGAGGAAGTGTCAGCTTCCTAACGCAGCGCAAAGGCGGACACAGAGTCGATGCTGAATCACTGGCAAAACCATGCAAGAGCGCACGGTGCCGCCGTCAGCTATGGTTCCACAATGGCTCACTGCGTCATGGCCTGTCAGGCGAGTCCAATTGAAATACAGGTAAGAGAGCGCTCAAATATGGTCCCATCCCGCTGGCCGTCTGTGAAGCACCTGGAGCTTGCGAACCCTTGCCTTTCGCCACGCAGAAAGCTCAGACAGCCGGCGGCAGTCGTTCGCTGCAAACACGTAAAAAGCAGGCTGTGCCTGATTGAGCGGGCTGTGCCCCCCTGTAAGCATCAAACTATCCAAGACACGGAGGCAGAATGGCCTGAGTCGGGGGATTGTTGAACGGGGGGAGCCTGAAACCTAAAGACAACAGCCTATCTCGAAGACCTGCGGTGAAACGTTCCCATCCTTCAGCAGTGTAGGCTGTCAAGACAATTCTATTCGGGTGGGCAGGAGCAAAGCTTGTCCCTGCGTGGAGTACATGACACCTGCTCGCATTCTTGTGGCACCAGGGATTTCCTGGTAAACGTTACCCCCCGATCTCTCCACCCACAGCTGGCCCGTAGTATCATAAGACAGTTGCAAGACAAAACTATAGTCAGTGCCGACATTCTCGACTTTAGTCAGCAGCCGTTCTCCCGCGTTGCAATATAGGGTCAGAGTCGTCCATGTGTGCTCCGGAGAGCATAGCGCCACCAGGTAGGAGACGCGTGGAGTCCCGGCGGGGCTCGAACATATGCGCCAAGGTGACACTTCTGCTCTTGTCGTTGTCCTCTCGGGGCTGGAATTGGTGCTCGAATGGCAGGTCCGCTGCCACTTGTCTTATCGCATCCCAGAGCGACAGTGGCTCATCCTTCACAAGCGTTGTCAGGAAGGCATGCGCTTTGATTTCTGGGACGATGGCATTGCGCGGCAGCGAAGGCGCACATGTCAGGGGGAGATGCCCCCGCTGAGACGCTGGCGGCAAATGCGTAGTACTGATAGCTGACCTCGCCTCGTCCAGTTGGGACAAGAAGTCCAGGAAATGAAATTTGCCAGGATCTGGAAGAACCTCCAACGCCCAGCCGACCACGTCATTCCTCGGGTACATGCTTATGGCAGGCGGCAGAGATATGTCGTGGACGTCGCAGGCACGCATCACAAAATCCAGAAGCAGCGAGCCCTCGTAATAGTCAATGAAGATGTCCGCCGGGAGTTCGAGGACCCGAGCCGCCATGGTGGCAACGCTGAGCGTATGGCATTTAGAAACCCTGCTGAAGCCTCACGAAATGGCGAGAGCAGAGGGTTTGCACCCGTGACGAAGAGGCAGGAATGCGCATGAAAGCTGCACGGCTCCGTTATCACTGCCGCAGAGGACCGGATCACAGCACTGCAGTTGAAAAATTTCGTGAGCGTAACAAGAGCTATGCGCCTGTGCGCTATGCTATGCGCCCGGGAGCACATTTGCGTCCTCCTCCGGTTCTGCCCAGATGCCGCGAGGCGGGCTTCGGGATCGATTCATGATACCGAGCTGGGGTACCGGGCCCTCAGTTGCCGAAGATGCCGAAGCGGCAGCAGCAACATTGGCATCAGTAGCCGGGGGGGAGGAGGATGTTCAGGTAGTTCAAGCTCCAAATAGCCGTCCTGGTTCCCGTATTTGAGGAAAGGGTATACGCCCATGTAGACGCGCCTGATGTGGGAGCCCTTGGTGCGCAGGCCGCAGCTCAGGTAGATCTTGGCGAAGGCCGCCGACTGCTCCCAGCTGCCGGAGTTCACAGGGTCAGCTTGAGCTGGCTCGGAGATGAAGGCTCCATCCTGGTTGCCTTTTTGGTCAGAGGGATCGGCCAGGCGGGCTGTGCCTCGTATGCTGCCCGCACCCACTGTGTGAGCTCAGCCATGGCATGTCTTGGCAGCTTGGGGCAGGAGGTTGAGTGAGTTCTCCAGCCTCAGTGCTTCATGATCTGAACCAGGATCGTTTGTGCCAGGCGATAATAATCGCCCTTCACTGTTCGTCTTGGAAGATCTTGAAGTTCATGGGGTGGTCGATGGAGGGCAGTGGCGGGATCACACGACCCGATAGCAGTGTGTGAACCGCTGAAGCGGCACTGGTCGAACCTGGGGTCTCCATGTCTGCAGCTTTACGCTTTTGCGCCTCATCAACGATCCTGGCCAGGGCCAGGAATTCCGACCAGCGATTGGGTAGGAGGTCCATTGATTTAGGCGTACAATTGTGCAAGCTACACCTTGAGCCTCGAGAATGTGATAAACTGTCCTGGTTCATAGACATGACGGAGTCTTCAGAGTGAGAAGGTGAACGAGCTTGCTGACTTGTTTGTCCCTCTGCTCACGAACTCATCTGAGAGAGTTGGCTCCGGGACTCGGTGCTGGCTTCTAGCCCCAAAATTGCTGTAGGCATATGCCCGCAAGAGCGCTTGCGCTTAGTGATGATTGAGAAAGAGCGGATCCTTCCTCGACGTTTGTCCGGGGTCGGCTGTGCCGCTTTGCCCGATCACTGTGTGAACAGGATTACGCGAAGGCGGACCCTGGAGTAATCACGTCAAGGGACCAATCCATCCAGTTAGGGCAGATCGGTCAGCTGTGCCGCTCGGCTTGTCCACTGTGTGAACAGACTTACGCCTTGCCTCTGGCTTTGCGCGCCAGGCCTCCTGGTGCCTTCTTGCCGAGCCGCTCTCCGTCGTAGGTGTCCGAAACTTCCAGGAGGAGCGTGGAGTACGGCATGAGCTCGGAGTACAGGGCAATGCGCAAGTCAAGGATGAGATGGGTCTTCTTGAGATTTGGCCGATCTCACGAGCCAAAGATGCGTGTGAAGACGGGTCCGAGAGGCGAGTAGCCAGGGCCATGAAGTTGTTGTAGCGCTCATTGGTCGAGCCACCCGAGCCTGTGTGTTGAGGCGGGGGTTGCCCCTTATAGTGAGCTCCAGTAAGAGGCTGGAAGCAACCGCAACAGAGCATGAGCCCGCGGGGTGCTGGTTCATGGGCCTTCTGCCAACCCTTCACCGCCTTCTGCAAGACTTGTGACAAGCCGAGCTCGATTGGAAGCTTGTAGACCAGCGATAGTTGATGCTGAAGCAGACTGATCTGTTCGTCGTGCACCAAGAAGGCCGTTGTAAGCTCCAAGTTGCTCAAGGCGGTGACGCGCCGAGCGCCGCGCATCTCACCTGTCCCTCCTGCCGGAGGTGGGCCAGTGGGCGCCGTTGCTGCAAAGAGCGCAGTCTACGAAGGCAGTGAGTTGTTTCGCCGTGATCCGAGAGAGGGTTCATCTTCCTCAGGCGCCTCTGGAGCGTCTTCCATAGATGTGGCAGGTTCCCGAGTTCGGACCCGTTGAACAGGCCTGCACGTGCGCTTTGACGCGGGGCGGACTGCGCCAGCCTGTTGCCGACTGCAGTCTTCCCGCGCACAGGCACCCCTTTACCCTAAGGCCGAGGGCCAGCACCCGTTCATACAAAGAGTCAGCTGATCCAAAGAGAAGAAAGAGGGAGAGAAAAGAGAGAGGGGCAAGAAGAGAGGGAGATGCAGGATTCAATCCCTGCGCTTGAGTAGAAACATGTAGCCGTCGTTCTGCAGGCCGACCTTTTCGCTGGCCGTAGCCAGTGCTGGGCGCCGGAAATCATCGCAGATGTAGACCTGCTGTGAAGCAGGTGTACGCTGAGCAGTAGCCCTTTGCGGCCAAAAGGCACGATATGACCCTCAGTCAGTGTCGAACCGAAATGTGCGATACCGGACATAGCTACGTCTACGTACGGTTTCATTGTCCGCTCCTGTCCTTCACCCCAAACTGGCAGTGCTATCTGTTCCTGCCACACAATTGGGGTGCGATTTTTAGCCCCTGCCTGCCATCGCCCTAATACGACAGGTATCACCTCAGGTGCCCAGCATAAAGCTCTTTGAATGGCACCATCACTCCAGGCATCTATGCAGGCTTGTAGGGTGTCTTGCGTAGGCATCGGCAGCATGAGAAACGAGTATCCCGTTTCAGTGTCATCTACCTCCCCATCCGTGCGACCCTGCCATTGCGCTGGGTCCAGTGAGCCTGACGGCACCTGTAACAGATGTGATAAAAATTCTGACGCGTCGTGTTGTCGACCATCGATGCGCCATCCCACCGTCAAGTGACGAAATTCAAAAAGACCAAACAAATTCAGCGGGCGGAGCTCATGCAATCCAATCTGCGTGAGAACAGGCTGTAGCTGCCCTAGGTCAAATCCATGCAACGAGACTACCAGCAAGGCTTGAAACACTGAATTCGCGTAGCGTGCGTTACACGAGTTTGTCAAGATGCGGAATGTACTTGCCCATGTCGCAGTTGAACCTATCTCTCTTAGGTCGTCAATGCGGTGAGTGTTGCTGGGCGCTGAACAAGACTGTGTGTCCGACACTGCGATACCTCGGTCTGAGGCAAGAATTTTTGACCGGTGTCCAAAAAACTGGTGCAAAGACTGTGTCTTGTTTTGCTCGGGACTGTGTCCCTCAGCTGGCACCCCGGCTGTCTGAGTGCTCTGCAGACTCTGTTGAGCCTCCTTGGTGGTGTGAGTTCGCAACCATTGAGACGCAAGCTGGTACAGAACCGGGCATTGTTCAGGGTGGTTGCGCCTGTCGTGAACTTTATAGCCACAAAACGGGCACATTTGCCCTTTGATTAGCTGGAAAGAGTACCCCGCACAAAGTTTGGCCGTCGAGGCGTGAAGACGTCGCCAGTCCTGTGGATGCGCTTGACGAAAGTGCGACTTGACCTTGGTGCGATCTGGCGTCCAGAAATTACAGACCAGGCATCTGTGATTCAGGACATCGTTGACCGGTCTGCGTGCTCTCACACCTAGTAAGTGCTCGGGCAGAGCAGCTAAGTCTACCCGAATTGCTTGTAGAGCCGCTGCTACTGGACCTTCGGCGGCGTGGCTCGAAATCGAGAGCTCGCGAAGCTTAGCCGGCGAGGGGCACGCCCCCGATAGGAGGTGACCCCGCAACCCCTTCCATTGCTTGAAAATATGCAGACAGGCCGCGCACTGAGGCATCCCTTCGACCGCGTGTTTCAGCCGATCAAACTGGTCAGGGATGAACCTGTCAATGGACTCGGGGTGAATTTTCGAGCGATGCAAGTGGACACCTTGCGCGGTCTCGAAAGAGGCGCCACACAGCTCACAGCTATGGAGGCGAGCCGGGTCTTGGTTTTCGACCGGAAATTGCTCGATGGCGCGAATCTTGGCACGAAGGCAAGTGAGAGCGGCATCAGACGTAGTAATGTCGGGTTCAAGCCTGGCACGTCTCCTCAATTTGCGCAGTCTCTTGCGCAGACGCTTGAGGACAAGCTGCGCCGGGTCTTCAAGTTTATAAATGGCATACAAGTCCTTAGTGGAGACCCTGCCAATATGTGCTGGCTGATTCAAAACCGTGCGAACCTTGTAGGCATGCCAGCTGCGTAGAGATTGAGCCGAGTCCTCGGATAGGCCTACTTCCGCAATCCCCGTCAGAAGCGTGCTTTGCACAGTTCCCAGCCAGACCTTCAGCCTGGATTTGGTGCTTGCGATGCGGCGGTTGTGAACAAACTTCCTCACCAAGTGGAGTTTCTGTTTCGCTTCTGAGATTCTGTGTTGCAGAGTTTGCTGCTCAAAATGGTTGTAGGAGATAATCACCCCTAAATACTTTGTTGAAGAAGTCCACTGAAAAGCCGGGAAGGTTTTGTTCGGTCCTATACGCCAGCCTTTGACCGGTGTTTCCTTGGCATCAATCACGGTGCATGAGTGTCTTCGGACAACCTGCGGGGCCGTCTTGCCTGCCAATTTTACCAAGATAACACACTTAGCCTTGTTGACGACTAGTCCAAAAGCTTTGACGGTTTCCAAGAGCCCGCCAATGAGCGCATGAATAGATTGTAGGTCTTTCAGTGAGCGAATCGTACGGTGTAACGCGAGATCATCTGCATAACCTGTCAAAAAACGCACCACTTGGTCTCGTCCGAATGCTGCTATTAAAGACTCAAACAGTTCTCCTGTCAGCAAGGAGAACAAGGTGGGTGACAGTTTGCAGCCCTGTTTGATGCCCACCGTAGTTTCCACCGTGGCCGATATCCCTTGTGTCCGTATCTTGTAGCTGGACTTGTGGTGTAGGGAGTGCACCATTCGGACGGTGTCCGGATCCGCCGATCTGTCTGTCAGGATTGACAAGATCTTTTGGCGGGAGACTGTGTCAAAGGCCTGGCTTAAGTCCAGCGCGAACGTCAGGCCGCCGACTAAGTCTGGGGCGGTAGCTCCTGCCTGGAGTTCGTGTCGGCTTGGGCGGGCCTGGCCCAGTAATGACCTGGCTTCCTGGAGGTGTGCTACCACTCTGTCTAAAGCGTCCGAGAGGCCTCGGCCTGGTAGATATGCAAACTGAGGGAGGTGTCTTAGGCTCGTCTGGATGCAATGCGAAAGTGATTGCGGAAAGAGCTTCAGCTACTTCCTGACTGCATTGTTTCCAGACGGCCGCCGGTGCTGCATCTGAAGGCACTGCTTTGTTAGGCTTGATGGATTGGATGTGTTGCTGCAGTGATACTACCGATAACGAGGGAAGTGGCCCAGAGATGGGAAGGAGGGGCTGGTGCGCCGCAAACACGTCTTTTGCATACTGCCTGAGGGCATCCAGCTCGTCTTGAGGAGACATGAGATATCCCTCTTTTGACTTAAGTTGAGCCCTCCTTGCAGGCTGCCAGGGACGCAGCAGTTTCAGAGTCTGGTATGCGACATGTTGGTCGCCATCTGAGATGGACTGAATCACCTCGTTCAAAAAGCAGTGCATTTTGTCTTTGTGGGACTGCTTGACTGCTTGTTTGTGTGCTTCCTGGGCCGCTTTAAGTTCATCCTCCAGTTGATCCTGCCCTACCCCTTGAGGGGAGGGGTATGGATCCGAGCTGATCGTTGCTGAAACAGTGGCATCTACCTAGGCGCTGACCTCAGCGGCAGGCTGTGCCTCTCCGAGCCGGACCTGCTGTGCAGAAGCTCTGGCCCTCCACATGCGTCTAGTGGGAATCGTAAGATGTGGCATCTGAGCCTGCCGTACCTTAGGGAAGAAACGCGTGGTTGCCTCCAGAAGCAAGGAGTTCCAAAGAGGCGGGGTGGTGCATGAATGAATTCTGCCTCGTACCCACTCCTGCATGTCGACGGCCGCTTGAGCTCCCGTCCGGACAGCTGTCTGGAGAGCTATCTTGTCATATCCCTGAGGAGGCGACTGAGTCTTCGGCAGGAGCCAATGCCTTGTGGGATGTATGGTCGCCAGAATGGGTAAGTGAACCTCCCGACTTCCAGCTGCCGGGACGAAAGTTCTCAACTGGGTGCGCCCTTTTGGCAGTCTTGCCTGCATTAGTCTCACGGACAAGCACGAAATCGACTTGTGTTGCAGAGCCATACTGCGCGAAAGTCCGACACGGATGGCAGTGCCACGTGTTCAAAGCGACTAGACGGAGGGTGGAAACCAGATTTGACCACTCCGGTTCGTCCGGCCTGCGATCGGAAGGTTCCACGACACACGGTCCCACGAGTTGTGGGGAAGCTGAGAGAGAGGTATTAAAATCCCCTGCAACGACCAAGGTGTCCCGTTTAGGAGTTTGACGAACTGCCTTAGACAGTGTACGTAAGACCGAGGCGCGGTCTTGCTTATTATCCTGCTGCGTTTTCTGAGACGACCACGCATGCTGGTAAATTGCTAGCACTGACACTCGCGAGCCATGCCAATAAGCCCGTGCCTCAAGTACTCTGCCCACCGTCCATTCCTTCCACCGAATCTGTTCTTTGTTAAACTTTGGAGAAAACAGAATCATGAGCCCATCTGCCCTCGTTGTCGATGGAGACTTGGAATCTGTCTCGTTCGGCTGTGCCGCTGCAGGTTTCGGCTGTGCCGCGCCCTCCTTTTTAAGCTTTTTGCTCCGGCCACCACGCCCCTTCTTAGAAGGGGCCTGTGCCGAGGGTGGCTCGCTCGCCGAAGAAACGCAATACCAACCTGCAACCGAAAATTCCGTAGTAGCCTTCCAATGAGTTTCCTGCAGCACCAAAACATCACAAACCTTTGCAGCACCAAAACATCACAAACCTTAGGAGCTTCATCCACCAACCAAGTTCTAATTTCTGCCCACTGCTGTTGTCCCAGATGCCCAGCGTTCCAAGACATGACTCGGATGGGGCGATTCATCTGTCCTGCCCGCCTCGTAGGCGCATTTCGCAACCGATTGTCCTGAGGTGGCGGAGGACAGTCGCCAGTCCTTCGCAGCAGCGTCGGAGTGAGCGATTGACCTCGATAATTCACTGGTGCCTGGGTATTCATAACCCGACGACATGCATGTCTAAAAGACTTCTTGCGCAAGGATGGAAAGTTCTGCGAGTGCACTGGAAGCAACGCCATCCGCTGTTTTCACTACCAGCTGTTAACCGAAGTATGCTAGGTAGCTTGCTCCACCGCGCGGAAGGTGGAAACCCTACCGCCTGCCCAGTAAGACAATGTCTTAGACAGAGACTGGGTCCAGGAATTGGGACCTGGCAGATAAGACTGGCTCAGCAATAGTGGCACATGGCTCAAAAAGGGGGACAACTCACCTTACGGTTAAGAGAGAGGCCTTGTCGGAACCTCTAGAGAAGTTGGAGCCCCAAGCCCGTTCGAAAGCCACACGAGCTACCCTGCCAGTCTGATCCGTGGCGGCTGCAACAGCAGCAACCGCAACAACAACAACAACAACAACAACGCCAGCGGCAGCAGCAACAACAACGACCATTACCACGATTGTGACCGCGTCTTCGAAGCACTGGCGACCATGAAGATTACAATGACCACGACGACCACGACGATCCCGACGTCCGTGGTGAGTGCGACGACAACGACCACCAAGAACACGACGACAAAAGTTCGACAGAGACTACAGCCAATGGTAATTAACACAAGTCCAATGCAGTTTCCATGTGTGGAGTTTGTTCCAACTGGTCGGGCTCACGTTGACCTTGCCCTCATTCTGTTGTTGCATCTTACTATCTATCCGTCAAGCGAAGCAGCTTATGCGGTGTTCTGGACAGTCTTGCTGTTTCGCCTCCCGAATTCGCGGCGTGTAGCCTCTGCAACAGAAGCATGCTTCGCACACTTTGCAGCCTGTTCGTGTGGCAAGATCTCCTATGCGTTGGAACCACATGGTCAAAGCGAATGACTGCAAGCTCACCTTCCCTCAGCCGGAATCAGGGACTAGAAGCTTGGCGTGTAATCATAGGCGTGCTACCTCGTCGCTCGCACTCGCCTCATTCCAGCATCGAAAGCTGAGTGCCCTGCCATGTGCCCAAAGACAAGATGGCTTGGGACACCTGATTGACATGCTGCATGTCACATTGGAGCCGATTTCACACTCTCGTCTCTGTCGTTGACCTTGCCGTGCAGATATCTTCAGACCATGAGGCCCTGCCCGATACAGAGACACCTGTTTGGAACCAGATGCTGGTTGTGCGCGACTCTCGGGGGCCCAGATCTTTAGAGCGGTCCGCCAGCTCTCAGCAGTTCTAATGGACATGTGACATTGTGCGCAGATGTTGTGCAGTGACCAGCCTTTGTCATGCTGGAGGCCTGGCTGGAGACGTGGTGAGCCACTGATTGTGCAGGTGCCGTACTCGTGCTCGCTTCATACGATTTTGTTTCTTGCGCCTTGCAGTAGGTTCTTGACGCTGACCTCGTGGGTTCGGACGACCTCCTCGCCAGCGTGGAGGCAGAGCTCGTAAGAAGATGCATTCCACCTCGCAGGTAAGCTTCTTCGATTGTTCGGTTCACGTGTGATAGACTATGAGTTTATCTGTGACGGAGAAAGCAAAGATTTAGCCTAGAGCGCATGGTGTCGCAAGCGCGAGCGCATGGTGTCGCAAGCGCGTACTGTCGGCGATGTCTTGATGCTTGTCGTCCAGAGGTACCGAGTGCTGCATTCTTTCCAAACGGATTCGAAGGGAGGCCCGGGTCACAGCTTCCTCGGTGCCGCGGCCGCCGCGGCCGCATTAAACTCGTGCGCTAGGCTGGAGATGCAAAACTTGTGGGTCCCTGATGGAGAAACTATAGTCGCCGACGACCTCTACCAGTTCAATCTTGCCTGCAGGCAGTGCAGTGTTCGCACGAGCTTGTACGCACCGGAAGCTACAATTATCGTAGTCAGGATGTTCGATAACCTGCAGGCCAATCATTGAGCTGAAGATTACCCTGCGCGACGACGTTTACACTGGTGACAGGTGGGTGGCTCAAAAAATGTTCGCGTGTGGCATGGAAGCAGTCAGGCCAGCCATCAGCTATCAGGAAGCGGAACAGGCAGTGCTCTCCTCAAGCCTGCATGAGATCTCGCCGCTCATGTTCTTGTTCCTGATCTCTGCCGTGCAAGGTCACGATGCCTGGTGCGCAGCCCACGCTAGGCTAGGCACCTGCAAAATGAGCATGACACTGCGTCACATTGTGCCTTGCAGATCTCTGCAGATATCAATGGTAATGTTGTGGCAGGTGCCATCTGTGCCCACCTTGACAACTTCGAAGCTGCACTCAAACCAGTGACTTCCATGCATGAAGTGTCAATTTATTCTGCGTCTTGTGCCTCATTATTTGATTACGAGACCCGACAGCAAGTTTGTTTACTCCTCAGGTACCGCGATTGGGGAACTTCTGGGTGAGTCCCAGATGAAGGATTTCCTGGTCGGGCGGCTTTTCAGAGCTCATTTCGACTCACTGGCCGTCATTTTTTCAGTAACGGAGATGGTTGAGTCCACTTTTGCAGCTGCGAATTGCTAATACGGCAATTTGGTTGTGTCACTACTTTTCAACAGCTCCGCCAAAGTCGCGCACCCAGTCAAGCTGGATCTCTAAAATTGTACATAGCTGCACATCCGCGCACCGACAGCCGAGAGGGTCGGAGGCGGTGATCCTCAGCGGAGTGTCGCAGGCAAGTCATCGGAAGGTTTCTCTTTTTCGATTTTGGCGTGATGCTAGGGCAGATTCCTAGAAGAGGAGGTTGGGGGAGGGACCTGGGAGTCGGTCGCTTTGTGCTCGGCTCAGAGCCCACGCTCGGGCCATGATCGGTTCAGGTCATGAGCTCCATGATAAGCTCCCGGAGTTACGTCTGAGCAAGTACTCTTGTTCGCAGCTCGACGAAGTGCAGTCTTGATATGCTGAGACGAGAGCGGTTACAAAGCAGCATCGCAGACCCAAACAAGCCGCACACGAGGGAGGCGTTTCCCACATCCAACTTCAGCGCTGCCTGAGGCTTGGTTTACTTGTTTTATCTGGTGGCCCTGTACAACACAATGCAAAGGAGATTAGGCCAGCATGAATGCAGCTCTTCGTGGAACCTGGCTGTGTTGGCAAATTTAGTGGGGCTCAAGGCAATCCAAGACTCCCTCCACGAATGCTCACTCATGTGCTCTGCGAAAATCCATCTCTGAGTCACGTTGCGCCTTCGAGCGAATGTCCAAACCTGTTCATGGTACAGGCTGCAGCGTAACACACAAGTTAGCAAGGCTGACAAGCTGACGGTAGACCAGCAAGCCCGGAGCTCTCCAGAGGCTATGCCCAAGAAGAGAAAGCTCGTCCCGCAAGATGGGCCGTGCGGACCCTGGCATGCGATATGACTTAGCGCTCGTTGTTTGTTCGCCTTCCCACAATACAGATGCCCTTTGCTACTTATTTCATCCTTTGTTCTGTTCTCTTTTTGCTACTTGGCCATCATGATCTGGTCTTCGGTCTGATTGTGACGAAGTCTTGTCGGCAAAGGCTGTCACACGAAACATAGCTAAGCCCCGTGTGCAGCCTAGTCTCAGTTTGCGTTGCCTTCATTTGTCAGCCTTTGAATCTCCAATGCTTCCTGGCTTGATGGTGTGCCGAGAATGGTCCTTGGCTTTCTTTTGCACTGGATGCCGCTCCCCAACTCACACCCAAGTCTTCCTCTCGGAAGTGCATTTGTTGTTCTCTGAGAGCTTTCGCTGCATTGTTGTCGCTTCTGGAACTCTTGAAAGAGAGCTACAGTGGCGTTGGGCCTCTACGTGCATCACCGATTGAGGCCAGATGCGTCCACTGCGGAGATTACTGAGCTGTTGGCCCCCGCTAAGCGGTTTGTTTCCCAGAATTTCAAGTGTGACCACGTCCGACAGCATCCTGTTGTCCAGCTGCAAGGCATGAGTTGTTTTGCACATTTGTCAAACGCCGCTGAGATCTGCGTTGACTGCACAGAGAAGACCGGAAGCGAAGTCTGCAGCCAAGCAAGACGTCATGGGAGCTTTTGTGTGTTGTTTGCCCGTGTTACGAGGACAGTGCGCAAAGCGAAGCCCAAAGCAAAGAGCGCGCCAATCGCAGCAGCCAAGTCGGCGCCGGTACCGTCGCCGCCACCAGTTCAGAAGGACCGCCCGGCTCGCTCTGTGAACACGTTTCGTATGAGCCGAATGGCTGGCTGTCGATCGTTCCCGACAAACTTCAGAAGGCAAGCTACGATGGAGCCGCGCTGGCATTGGAATTGTTGGAGGCGTGTGACAGTGCACCCATAGTGACTATAGTGCATGTCGATGCGGCTATACCTCTCTGCCATCATCGGCGGAATTGCCACCAGGCTGCGACAACGCAACTGCTAAGGCGCCCGATCCTCGGGCAAAGCATGCTGTGCCGTCTATGCAGCGTTTTCACGTCGAGGCTCACCCCCTTTGCACCTTGCTCGTTCGCAGTTAACGCTTCTTGCATGCTGCGCTCGGGATGTTGGGATGTTGAACAGCCCTGAAGTTCGACCTTGTTGTGGCCGGACCGGATGCCAAGCCGCCAAACCAGACCGCTCATAAAGGGTTCTTGTAGGTTTTCTTCCGACGAGAGGATAGACCAGGATCGATTCCTTTGTCGCAGCAGCAGGCAGAATCTACATGGCTTCTTGAAGACCCAACCAGCAACATTTAAGGTGTTCACTTGTCAAGCACAACTCAAGCATACGCCATAGAAAGACAAGAAACTGTCCACACAAATGTCACAAGAAAAGCATCAGCAAAACAAGCTGAAAGACACACACACACACACACAGACATTTGCGTGTCTCTCGGGTCGCATGTCGCTACACTCTGCCCCTGGGTGAAAAGGCATTCGCTTCCCCACTTGGCTTGACATTTCACTGAAGGGCCTTGTATTGATTCCACCACTTTGCTGTCCTGTCATGTCCTGTCCAGTTTGTGCAGACGCTTGTCCCCAAACTGAAAGCATCAAGTTCTCGACATCGCCGCATCGAGTATTATTTCTTCAATGAATCCAACATCGTTTCCTGTCGACGTGAAGAGTTGGCGGCATTCCGGTGTTGTCTTGCAGCCTAGCTAGGGCGGTCTCGCGCTCGAAGGCAGAGGCTGGTTTCGTGATGTGCGTTTGAGACGGTCCGCTGATGCCATGCCCTCAGACTACTTTTGATAAAGTGCGGGGCTTCTCCCGCGCCCCGAGTCTTGTTTTAAGATTCGACTGGACGGACGGAAGGGGTCACGAAGCCAGTAATGCAATCAAGCCGGATTCAAAGTTGGGTTGTCGTTTCTTATGTAGGTATCTGTCTATCTACTTATCTAAATCAATCAATCAGCCAATCACTGAAACATTTAATTAATCAAATAACCTATCTATCTATCTTTCCTTCTGTCTATCCAACAACCAATCTATCTATCTATTTTCTTTCTGTCTATCAGTCTCTCTATTTCTCTATGTACCTACCCACCTATCTATCTATCTATCTATCTATCAATCTTCCTATCTAACTTATCTTACCGAGTCTTACCTATCTCACCTGTCTTACATAGCTCGTTAATGGTAGCTGTGTTAGCAATCTTGGACGTATCTTAGCTTTGTAGCTATCTACGTACGTACATACCTACCTACCTACCTACCTGCCTGCCTGCCTGCCTACCTACCTACCTACCTACCGACCGACCGACCAGCTATCTACCTATCTGTAGCGACCTAGATAGGCAACTGGTTGGATGCACATGTGCACATGCATGTTTCCCTATATACGAATGTATGTACAAAGTCTTTCCGTCAGTGCTGTCCTGGACGGGGCGTTCTGCTTGCTTCATACACTCAGTGCTCAAGAACTTACATGATGCTTATCGTGTGTGCTTACTGTCAACGGCATGTGGATCAAAGTTTGTTCAATCACGATCAAAAAAGTTTTTTACATTCTAATCAGGATCAAAAGTCTTTTACTCAGGATCAAAAAACTTTGACCAGGATCAAAAGACATTTAATCAGGAATCGCTGCGGTTAATTCGACTTTTCTATTATGTCCGCTATATTTATTATTATTACTACTACTATTATTATTATTACTA
>CAJNDV010006258.1:0-23647 GCA_905221635.1 Symbiodinium sp. CCMP2456 | reverse complement strand
CTATCTCTCTATCTCTCTATCTATCTATCTATCTATCTATCTATCTATCTCCTCTATCTATCTAACTATCTACCTCTCTCTATCTATCTATCTATCTATCTATCTATCTGTCTATCTGTCTATCTTTCTATCTGTCTATCTGTCTATCTGTCTATCTGTCTATCTATCTATCTATCTATCTATCCATCTATCTGTCTCTCTGTCTATCTGTCTATCTGTCTATCTGTCTATCTATCTACTATCCATCCATCCATCCATCCATCAATCCATCCATTCCTCCATCTGTCTGTCTATCTACCTACCTATCTACCTATCTATCCGTTTATCTATATACCTACCTATCTATCGATCTATCTATCGATCTATCTATCGATCTATCTATCGATCTATCTATCAATTTATCTATCTATCTATCTATCTATCGATCGATCTATCTATCTATCTATCTATCTATCTATCCGTCTATCTATATACCAAACTACCTATCTATCTTTCTGTCTATCTATTTATCTATCTATCTATCGATCTATCTATCTATCTATCTATCTATCTATCTATCCGTCTATCTATATACCAAACTACCTATCTATCTATCTGTCTATCTATTTACTTATCTATCTATCTATCTATCTATCTATCTATCCATCCACGTTTTATTCGTTTCCTGGCAGCGCTGGCTGGTGAAGATTGCCACCTGCTGTCTATGGTATGTTTATGTCTGTGGGTATGGTCCTTAAAGCCATTCCAGCTTCGAAGTGTGAGCGGTTGCAGGTGGTATGATCAAAACCCGCGCCGCTGCACAGTTCCTCGCAGGCATACATGCGAAGCAATAAACTGTTCCAGAAAGCGTCGTCGCGAGCTGGCCTTAGTCCTGCGACGTCCGTCAAGCCTGAATGGAGCTGAGATTTGAAGATGGGTGAGCTTGTGAGGACAAGTGGCTAACACCGGCAAAGGCTTCGAGAAGCCAGGGCCAGGCGAGTTGGCGGCATACGAGGAGGCGCGAAGCATCTTGGCGACTTCCGTGGCTGCCCCTGCTCAGCTTACAGGATCTTCAAGCCCATCTCGAGGGACTGAGGAAGAAGCTGGGCCTGCTTCTCAAACACCTACTAATTTCTGCAAGGCTGACAGGTCCGAGGACGGACACGCACGAGCCTGTCAACGTGAACACATTCATGTCGATTCGCTGCGGCTTCAGAAACAGCAGGCGTTTGAGTCCCCTCAGGCAGCGCTCCTATGAATGAGAGACGCGAAATCAGTGCGGATCTTACCGCATGCTGTGTGTTGGATGGGGCAGATGCTGCAAGACCCGGCAAGAGGCCTCAAATCCTCCGGTCCCGGCCAAGTCATCGGAACCAAGCTCAAGGCCGTGGCTGTGCGGTGCCGTGTTTCTGGTTTCCGGTCCTAGCTTTCTTGCCGCTGTTCAGGGCCTCAAGAAGAGAGCCGCTGAGCTTGAGAAGAAGCCGCGTTCAGTCATCAAAGGTGGCTTCTCAGCATCCAGCGAAAGAGATCGATCTTCAGAGTCTTTCGGTCTTCCGATCTGTCCGCTGAAGCTTGTCTGTTGGGTTGACATGAAATGGTAGCTTGACTGACAATCAGCTGAGAAGCCAAAATGTCGAGCCTCGTCGTCCCGTTCTGTTGGTCGCTTTCACACTGAACCCGGTCTCAGGAACGTTGCGGTCAGACCTGCTTAGTTTGATGCCTTCTACGTTTTTTTCTTACCTCCAGCATGTACTCGGCCGCTTGTAAGTGCCAGGAAGAAGCGCAGACCGCAGAAGGATGGCCGAAAAGCTGCGCCTGAGATGGAGGTCGAAAGCCTAGAACACTTCGCAAAGTCGCTGGCATGGACCACTCGCAACTCTCTCTCTGCATGCAGGTGGCCGCAGGTAGCCAGAGCATTCAGTGAGTGAGTAGTGAAGGATGCCAGGATACCGTCTGAGATGGCCTGAGCATCTCGGAGCATCTCAGCAATGCTGTGCATGCGTTGGCTCCTGTGGGATGAAAAGCCGTCCTGCTCCTCTGCCTTTGCATTCTCAGCCAGACCAGCAGCAAGGAACACCGGCACCAAGTTGCTAGCCATGCGGCAATCAAGAATTTTGGCTGAAGGTGCCTGGTCAAAGTTTGGTTCCCAATGCTCTTCGACAGACGTGTGCCATGGGCAAGCGGCTCGAAGACGTATCGTCGGTCCAAATCTCTGGTTGCGAGCTAGCATGCCTCAATCGGACGTATAGACATGCCGCTTGGCTGTGATTTGGCAACCAGCTGGAAGAGCTGGATGAGCACGGAAGTCAGTCATATCGGCCAAAATTCTGAAACCAGCAGACGACGATGTTCGGTTGCCGTTTCTAAAGCTTGCTGGCCACATCCGGCCACGGCCACTCTCAGGAACCAGGTGCTTTCGGTGCGTTTAAAGATCGCGCTGCGCCTGCTTCTCACTGGCTCAATCCCCAGTTGGATTCCTGAATGCAGGTCTATTGACGAGTTGCATTTCCAAACAGATTCAGGCTGTATTACGCTGCCGACTCGCGCTGGCATTTCGGCAGCTCCTTCAGCAAGAATGCGGGGCAGCTCGACACTGCTTTGCGGAGTGCCTTCCCAGCAGATTCGATAGTAAAAAGTTATCTGAGCACGGCACGACTGCTGTATCGCCAATTGCGAGGCCGTGTGTGCGATGACAGCAGCCTCCCTCCCCCTGACAGCGCTCCGTGGGAAGAGCGAGTATTGCTGTTTGGTCGCGTCTTTGGCTTTAAGTCCTCGCCGGCCAGGGTGCGTGGCTTGTCAGCTTGTCAACAGCTCTTTCACAAAGTGTAGGCAGCCGGTGGCGAGTTGAGTAGACGTTAGTTAACATCGACTGCCAATGCTCCAATAAGGATGCGAGTTCTTGGAGGATTGTCAGGCTGCCTGGAATGCTGCCAAGTCTTCGGGCGCATGCAATGCTATACATGTCACAAATTGCGAGATCTCTGAGACTTGCTGAAAGCATGGATCTACTGATAATATATGGGGGGTGTGGCGGCCGAATCGAACCGAAGCATGAATCAGTCTGCAGGACAGTCAATGGGGCCTGGGGCCACACCAGCATCACTGCTTGTAAAGCAAACAGCCATGCAAGACTCGGGACAGAGTGGTCTCGCTATCATTAAATCTTGCCCGAATGTATGAATGTTTACCCATGTTGTGGCCTGTTACATGTCGGGTTTTCGTAGAGATGTACAGTTGTGGCGGCGTCATCCTGTTCACTGTCAGTCACTGTCTCTCGTTCACAGCTAGCCATAACGCCGAGGAAATCAATGCTCTGTACGATCTACTTCCAGGTGAGGACGGGCAAGCCCCTAGATTTCGTCAGAGAGGGAAGGATGCGTGGCTGTACTATGCCATCGATGGTCGTTGGCATTTCGGCAGTGGTGTAGCTGCAGCACAAAATCTGCCTGGCCATCGATTTCGCAGCCGGGAGTGCAAGGCAGGCACACTGCCCGTCGACACTTCGAGCTGGGAGGTCCGTGACATGCGTGACTTGGGATCGGGCAGCAAGAGGCCTTCTTCTTTCACAGCTTCGAGCGCCAGGCAGCCCAGAAGTGCACGGGGGATGAAGTTCAGTCATGCCGCGCTGCGTCACAGTACATCACGCTACCAGGTTGGTACGTCTAGCTTCTGACGACTGGTCATGGTGCAAAGACATCTGGTCTGCGGCAGCAGCTGTTGAGATCAGTGGGGCAAGATGCGGCGATACAAACGGCTGTTACGAGCTCCAGCACTGCAGGACCACAAGAGGGATCGTCAAAAGGTTGATGCCGCTACCACGGCACATGTCGCTCATGCACGATTGATTTGACCGTGCATCGTGCACTTAGGTATTTGAAGCCTACCCTCGGGCAGATAGGGATTAAGCATCCTGGCAGGAGGGAGTCCGATGGGTCGCCGGTATTCAAACACCGGACGGCAAAGTGCTGGCTGTATTTTGCCAGTGACCGGCGATGGTATGCAGGTGGGGATACCGATGACATGAACCTTTGGGCATCTCGAGGACTTCTTCGGAGCAGCACATGTGCTGCTGGAACCCTTCCGGGTGAGATCCATGTCTGGGAAGAGAAGTCGTCTCTTTACGGCGGTTACGTCCGCACAAAAGCTTGCAGAGTGTCGGCAATTCCTGGGCCTCAGCTGGGAATCTTCAAGGCTGCCGTGTTTGCTGCACCGGCGGCTGTGCAGGTTTCTGGGGCTGCAGCAGACAACTGGAATGGGAAGTATTTTCGGCAGGTGCACTCGTCATGCCCAACCAGGCAGGCAGCAAAGGGTGAACTTGATTTGTCAGGTGCTGCGCACTTCTATACAGTACAGATCTGTCAATGGATAGCAACCAGCAGCCCACCAGCTTGCAGGCTTCCCACATTCTGCAAGACCGAAGCCGATGCTTGGTTGTACCAATGCGATGATGGAAGATGGTGCGCCCCTTCATGTCTGGGTTTTTGTTGCCCGCACGGCAAGTGCATAACGACTGCAAGACTGTCTCCAGGTATGTGGGGCAGAAAAAGCACAAGGACAAGCGCTGTGCCGGGCGAGGGCTGAGAAGTTCAGTCTGCGATGTCGGTGTGCTGCCGTTTCTGGCCGCATGGGATGAGCATCGATGGCGCTTCTCGGCTTAGAAATGGCTCAGGTTTGGATTGGACGATGACACGGCAGGAAGGACAGATGGTGCAGCCATTCCGATAACGGCATGTTTCGATGCCCAATCTCGGGTGTGAGCCAAGGTTACACCATGCCCTTGTTCGAGCCCACGAAGCATGTCAAAGTGTTAGAAGACTGACCTGTCTCTTGCAAAATCCGAGCAGGCGCAGTACCAGCCAATAAGTTGTGAAGACCACCGTGGCAGATGGATCATGATTGGCTTCGTGCAGCCTCGGACTTCAGGACAAGACGGTTTCGGGCAGTGGACTCTGCGACTCGCTGGATTTGTGATGGCCGGAACATGCACTTCGGCCATGTCGGCGAGATGCGCGATCGGACGGAAACCAATGTGCACCTGTGCCATTGCAAAGCATTTGTGCCAGGCAGCTGTTACTGTAACAATGACCGGGGGGCCATGCGAAGCTGAAGGCATCGCAACGCATACCTCGCTCAGGGGCTACGTCGAGCCAGCAGGTCGAGACACAGCCGTGTCCCCGAAATCGGGAAAGGCAAAAAGAGCTACGGTCTAGTGCACCCAAAGCCTTCGACTGGACAGCAACTTTGCAGTTGCCTATTCTGACGACGATTGCCATCTTCAATCCAGGCTCGACCCAGGCATGCAGCCTTTGCAGAGCTTTACTGCATTTCTTTCTATTTTCTTTCTCTCTCTATATCCATATATAGTACTTTTGTACATGTTTTGCGCATGTGCATATCCAGCTGCATCTATATGCTATATATGGACCTTTGCATGTAGGTAGGTATGCATTTATCTATGGATGAACGGATACTCCACTCTCCACTCTTGTGCCACGTGTCGATGCCATGGCACAGCAGGACGGAGCGATGGAACAAACATGCTGACTGTTTTCTTGTTGAAGCATGCCTCTTGATATGTTTTCAGAGTCTTTTGCATGATCGAGGACCTCTACGAGTTGCTGGGCATCCAAAGAGATGCCCAGGAGCAGGAGATACGGTCATCGTATCGACGACGTGCTCTCCAGGTCCACCCAGACAAAGGTGGCAGCGAGGACGGAGAGCTCCAGATTCCTTGGTGTAGGACATCATGCGGCTGCGTGCAAAGCAGGATCTCTTTCACGCGGTCCTGACGGCATTCGAGGTGCTCTCATCTAGGAGAGGGTGCATTCGGGCTTATCCCTGTCAACTGCCAACAGAGTCCTACCGACATGAGGCTGACGGCAGGAAACTCAAAACTTGTGAGCCATCACTTAGTATACGATACCTTCCCAGAGGAGCACCCGCCAGACCTACGATGCTGCCCGCGATCGTGGCCTGCTGCCTAAAGATGCACTGGCAGCCGCCACAGGCTGGCCTCCTACCATTCCCTTTGAACTTCAAGGTTCCGTATGATTTCAGCAGGCCGCGGTCGTTGTCAAGACGTCGCACAGAAGGCCAAGGCGACATGTCATGAACCTGTCCCGAGCCCGAACCCAGAACGACATGCGGACTACTTCAGCTGTACCTTCGGAGGCCCCGGCCAGCCATCGTGCACTGACACAGCTTCGACAGCTTCTGGCGACTCTGACGCGCGAAGCGCGTCGCGAAGCATTGCAAAACCTCCCGACAGAGGCAAGCATGTTCTTCGGCTGGCCATGTGAAGAACGTAAGCTGGGCCCTTCTTGCAGGTCCAGCAGGCACTGATGACCTTCATGAAGCAGGCATGGGTGCCTGGTGTGTATGTCGCACATTAAGATCCTTGGGGTGCCATGCCAGTCAATCTACTATATAGCTGTGAAATACTCCAGCCAGTCGAATGCCGGCTGGGACATGAAGGGCACCTTCGTCGGTCTACTATACTACTAGAACAGACCTGAAACCGTGGGAGTCCGCGAGGTGTGAGGAAGCGAACGCGAGGGGAGGCCCCCGAGGTTCCCCGGTAGAACATCATTGTCATTGTTGAACGTTGCCTCCCTGCTGCCCATGGCATCCGTGGCCATACCGTGATGACTTAATGACAAATGAGTTCCGTTCGCGCAGTCGAACTTGTCTATATGCTTGCTCCGTGCATTCGTCAGTGTCGTGTTTTTGGGCATGCCATATTATTGGAGTTTCGAACCTGAGCGGGATCCCGAGATGAGAAGCACCGATGATAAGAAGAAGGGAGGTCTTGGACGCTGCTGGCAAACATCATAGCACGATGATGGCATGATGATTCGGCATGTTCTGGAAAGCTGGACAAGAGGAGTACCCTCGAGCTGCGAAGTGCGAAGGATGGTCATATCGACACAAACTGTCCAGGAGCCCGACATCCTGCCCGAGCAGCCTCAGGTCGTTGCTTGGATGAAAATCAGGACTTTAAGCTACGGCTACGGCGGCTACGGTCTGCTGACAAGAGCTGCCACGATCTGAGTCTGCCTCGTCCAACTTGGCCCTGCCGGATGCAAGCGGGGCAGCAGGCCAAGACTCCTCGGAGATGCTTGCTTCACCTGCAGTCTTGCGAACTTCTAAGCAGAAAGGTGTTCCTGATCAAAAATAGTCATGGGTATTCCCGGAGCTGGGAGCAGTTCTCCCTTGGCATATGTGCATCCTGAAGATGCTGTCTATTGTTGGAGAGCTTCAGGCACTTGCATCTCCCTTTTGATTAGGGTTGAGGGTTTAGGGTTGGGGTGACAGAGACTGGTTTCGATAAGACAGCGTTTCCTGTCAGATACGGTGATAAGAGTTCGAGCTTCAGAATGTCTTCGCGTGGCTTGGTTGTATGCGTGGTTTGTGCAGGGTTTTGGGCTTTGGCGGCATTTGCTGGAGATGGGGTCTTAAAGGTGGAAGGTTTTGTCGTTTGCAGATTCGACGCAGCTTGCAGATCAGCAAACAACCTTCACTGGCGACTGTTGGAGGTGGGCGCATCGGCCGCGGGATTCTGCGGCAAAACACATCGCCACCAACATACAGAGCCTCCGTGTTCCTTCCCAATCTGTTTCTTGTCTGAATGGCCGTCTTGCTGCCTCGTACGACCATGTCAAAGCCGTGGTTGCAGGTTTGCACTTGTGCTTGCTGCTATTCGTGTGCAGTGGCGAAAGAGGGTCTGGTACCCGTAGTTCTGGCGTGTCAAGCTCCTTCAGGTTCTTGATGTCCGTACCTCATCCCTCCTTGGAGCTGGCGACTAGGATCAGCCAGTAACACACTTTTTTTCTTGACATTCGGCCGAGTTCATCAGCGCAGACTCTGTTTTTTCCGTTGTGAGTGTTTTGGCAGTGGAAAGGTTCTGCAGCGCCACTCAGTGCTGCTGCGCACGCGAGGGCTGCTGAGCTCCGCAGCAGAACTGAACAGAGACAGCTTTTCCGAAGCCTTCGCCAAGGCCAGGATCCGAGAGTTCGAGAGAAGTCGGGAAAGACTGGGTTAGGACTGGGAGTACAGAGGAGTTCGGTGCGGACTTGGGACTTCGTGAGGCCTGCGAGGAGGCAGAAATGGATGCTACCCAAGAGCTCCGTGCGCTGACGTTCGCCGCTATCGTGCCGGCTTACTTTGAGGCATCCGAGACATATTGCGGTGGATGCCTGGTCGATCCAAATCATGCCAATGTATCGAAAGGTACACCTGACCTGTACTTCCTCCACCTCCACATCTAAATGAGCTGACAACTTCACACTGCACGCTCCTCCCATGAACGTCCTGTCTCTCTGCATGCCTTTGCACATCTATGCGCCCGAGATCCGTAGATGGACTGCTTCGTACAAAGAGTCGGCTGAGAGGTGAACCGCCAGATCAAGGGCCGTCAGACTAGCGATTTGGCTTCAGCCCTGGCGCAGCGGGACCGCCTACTGGAGGCGGGATGAGGCGGGAAAATTCAAAGAGTCACTCCTCAGAAGCTCCGTGTGGCAGGCAAAAGCGGAGGGCTGGCCTGCACTGAGCCGACGGCCGAAAGTCTGTTTTTCTGTGTTCTGTGTTCTGTAGGGTCTTGAGTAGCCTAGGACGCGAGTGGATGGCCATCATGCAGAGCCCGACTGAGGTGGGCCGGGTGGGGAGTGCACGGTCGTGGCCGATTCATGCTGGCTCGAAAGACGTGTGACCATTCAGCACCACGGCTTCACGGTTTGTCTCCATGGAGCAACGCAGCCTAGGGTGTCAGGGCGGGCGTTCTCCGTGGCGGTTTTTGTAATCGATGCACAATGGCTGCAAGCCAAGGCTAAGCATTATCTAAGCCTTGAAGACATGTGGCTTACGGGTTCTAGTCAAAATCTACTCGTAGTAATAAGAGGAGGGGTGGGGTCCGGAAAGTCAGGAAGACGATGCAAGACGATTCTTTCCGGCCGATGGACGAACACCTATTCTCATAGCCTGAGCAAGCTAAGCAGGCGCAGCATGTTCTGTTACACTGTTGCGGCAGTATGCAGAGGGTGGAGGGGTGGGGGCTATGCATTTGTCCTGCCATGGAAGGCCTGGCTCATGACTTCAAATAAAACATTCGGGGACCTGGTTCTGTTCCCTTGGGTTCCTGCTACCCAGCTGAAGTTTCTTGGTTGCTGTTGCGTTTAGATTCTTGCAGATTTGCATGATGTATTCGTCTCCACTCACATTAAAAGGAATCAAGGATGAATATGAAGTCTTGTCTCGTTAGCAATGGTCGAGCATGGTCCGACGCACAGCCCAGACCGCAGTCATGCTCGCCGAAACCCAGCGTAGTGGTCTCCCTCCCGAGTCCTTCCCTAGTGTATCCTAGCATGTCAAGCACTCTGCGCGCAATGCCAGGTGGGTCATAGAAGTTACAGTGTCCGACCCTCACACTCTGCCAGACCATCCGTGTGTGCTTTCAACCTGGCAGTTCGGCGCAGCGCACGGTGCCGGCTGAGGCCGAGGAAGCGGCGAACATCGCCGACTCTGCTTGGGATGCCGGGACCGCCTCAAGGGCGAGAGCAGAGGCGGCTGCTCAGTGGCTTACACTACATCTTGGGTGGTTCTTTCTTTTGATACACTAAGACGGAGACGACTTCCTCAAGATAGGCCAAGCTGCTCTCCTTGATTCCAACTTCAGTTTTGGCTCCTGCTGCGTTTCAACTCCTCACCACTTCACTGAAACCCCAGTGAACTGCGCCGAAACCTACGTCACAGTACAGGGCTCACAGGCACATCCAAGAGCTTGGCAAACTCGCGGCGCTCTTTGGCTCGCCAGAACCTGCATGGGAGAGTGTGAGCTGCGGTGGATGTCTTCGCATGCTGGTATCTTGTCATTGACTCTCCCTCCTTCGCTCCGCCTGACTCTCCCTCGTTTTCTTGACGCTTGTCTGACCCATGAAACGACGCGCATAGTCTTGTGGTCCAATGCCTCCGTTCTCTCCACGATCCTCACAAGGGTCGAGGGCCTAAGCAATTTTTTGGGGCTCAGGGCTTCCTGCTCCACGGTTGCTCCACAGACTTCCAGCTTCCTCCAGAGCGACGAATTTGCAGAGACCCAGTGCCAAAAAGAGCAGCCCACCCGCCACTCACAAGCGCAGACACCCCTTCCGATGCGCTCTGGGCCTCGCAGGCCAAGCGCGCTGCCAGGAATCCAAAACGGCGCGAGCGAGATCGAGAGGCCAGGTCGCCCTTTGTAAACTCCACAAGTCGGATGAAAGGAGAGAGGGCCGTTATGTGTTAAGTTTGTGTTGCATCCCCGTTGCATCGTACACGCACCTAATTAGTGGCAAGAGCGGGATGCAAGTTCTATGTCAGTTCGTGACAGGTCACGATCGAACAGGCTGCCAAGGCAGCAGCTCGAGCACTCAAGGCATGGCGGCACATGACCATGGCTTCATGACGTCCTGTGAGAAGTGTCGTGTCGTGGAACAGAGAAGCGAAGCTGTACATTGCAGGCCGAGGCCACAGTGCCGCCGCCAAAACGGCGAAAGCAAGCTGCAGCAGCTGCAACTGCGGTCTCCAGAGATCAAAAGGTCAGCAAAAGGGCACCGTTCTGCATGCTGCGGACTCCGAAGCTGCTTCCCTCGGCTTTCAATCTTTCTCAAAGGGCGAGCGATAGAACTCACTCGGTAAGCCAGAAACGAATCTTAAAAGTAGGCAGCTTTCGCAATGCTTGTCAGCTACATGTAACTACATGCCACATGGTACTGGTACTACAAGTAGCCGCGAACAGCACGCAGACGACAGACCTTGATCGCTCCAAGAATCTGCTTCATGCACTTCCGAGATGGCGGTCGGAAAGAGACGTTTGCTTCTGTGGCTCGGAGCCTGCGCTGCGCTTCTGGCTGCATTTCGGCCATCTTGTGCTATGCTGGCCGGAGACAAACCAATGAGGCGCGCATGGAATTTCGCTTTTGGCTCCAACATGGACAAATTCACAAGGATGCGTAGGCAGCTGCAACCGACTCAGAAACTGCCAGCAGTTGCTGATGGCTGGGAATTATGGTTTAGCCTTGCGGGTGTGCCCTTCTTGGAGCCGTCGTTCGCGACACTTCGGCCATCCCAAAACATTAGCACGCACGGAGTGTGCCTCGAGCTTGGACGGGAAAGCTGGATCCGATTACTGGTGAGTGAAGGCGTTTTTGGAGCTGCGGACATAAATGAGTTTAGAATGCGACAAGTGCCGCTGGAAGAGATCCTGGACAGAGCTGCGAAGAGGGGACAAGCTGTCCGCGGCTACCGGCTTTTGCCGATTGAGGTGCAATCTTGTTGTTCGATGTGGCACAAGCCCTGATTCGGATGACTTGAGTTCTGTCAAGGGATTGGAACAGCAGGTTGGATGAGGATGCTGCACGGTTGACATGCAGCCATGGGGACGGAGAATGGTGCTGGCTATTGAGCATGATGTTTTCATCTCATTGTCATGTTGTGTTTTTCTTCGCAAGCCGGACATGCGAGAAGTTGTTAACTTATAGGCTTATTCAGCTCGCACGTCCATTTGCAAGTACATGCCTGCAGGGTGCTGTGTCGTAGTAGCGAAATAGGGAAGTTCCGAGTGGCTCGGCCCTCTCGACAAACAACCACAGCAAGTTCTCGACACCAGTTCGTGCAAGGTAGATGGCAAACAATGCGCCGGTTCGTTTGGCCTTTGTCGAAACTGTTTTCCGTGCCAGCGTGACTGCACCCAGTCTGACCTTTCATGGATTCAGCAAGCACTCCGGACTTCCCAGTGTTAGTCTCCCGCCATGCCATCTGCAACCTGCCGACAAGGGGGAACGACTAGTTGGTCAATGCTGATGTGTTGATGTCGATTGATGTCGTAAGTTTGCCTTGCTAGGCGCAGGATTTTGCCTACGGTCTTGGCCGGTGCCCTTCCTGCGAGTTTTTCACGTTAGTACTTGGACCGATTGAAACAAGACTTTGCAAGACTTGTAAAACCTTTCCTGCGTGTATTCGCATCCACACATTTGCACAACTGCTATCTCGGCACACACAAGAGCTTCACGGCACGTAGTGGACATGACGCTTATATCTTTTGCACTCCTCCGAATGCTGCTTTGTCTTGTCTTGACTCGCCTCGAGCTGATTATTGCTAGTGCACGCGACAACATAAAAGTAGGCGACAGGCGTGGCTGCCTGAGAGCTTGGCTGAAAGGTGTCGATGTATTCAACGTCCCAGCGCGAGACCGCCTATGCCTTGGTGGACGGCGACTTCGAGTCAGAGACAGAGATGCCTCAGGTCAGGCCGCCGTCTTTAAGATACTGGCGGCTTCTGCGCAATGGGGCACGGAGACATGGCTTGACGCGAGACTACCGCGACTATCTGGCCTCTTTGCCAAGGTCATCATGGGGGATCGCAATTTAAGAAAAGCATGCGATCAGCGGGACCACGAAGATGGAGATAGTTCCAGCTGGGATAAAACTCTTTCAAGAGAGGACTGAGCCTGCACAACCCTGGAGGTATGTGCCATCCTTGCTAGCTCCCGCCGCCCTTCCAGCTCTCGCTGGTGCTGCCGCTGCTCGGTGGGTTGACAGCTCCGATCAGGAGGCTCCAGAATGAGTTAGACTTGTTGCAGAGAGAGTCGTTGGCATGGCGGGTTCCTGTGCAGCCACAGTGGCGTCTGGCCCGATGTTGCATTGTCAGGGGTCAAGGCGTTCGAGGATCGTATGGCCGGGTCCCGGGTTGTTCCAGGCCTGGCCGCGGCTGCAAGGTCCTGCCAGCCTGGCGTGCGGGTCTCAAAGCACCGTGCTTCCAAGGGTGGGCCCCTCCAGGACCCCGCATTCCAAGGCTGGGCCGCCTGGAGATTGGTCCTGATCCACCCGCTGATGTCGGTTTCTGAGGACTTGCAAGTCGCCTCGGGCGCATGGAGAGTCGTTTCGACATTCGCTGTTCTGCTGTACCTATGCACTGTTTTCTCGCACACCGCGGAGGTCTGGAGCAAGTTCTGTTCCGTGCCGCGAGACGAGCTGTGGAGACCTTACAACGCCTCATTCGGTAGTAGCAGTCATCATGCCAGATCATGCAAGCTGCATCAGACGGGAGTTGATTGATGTTGGGGCGGTTGCACGGGATGCCGTGTCGGTACTAACAAGGTTTTTGCAGGAATCATTTGCCTGGTAGACATCGCAGTCATGAGCTGCAGGCTGAATCGTGTGATGAAGCTCGTCGGAGAGGACAGGGCTCACGGCTGTTGGAGATCGATTTGCCTTTGATTCTTGCTAGGTTGTCGTGTAGATCGATTCATTAGAGCGCCTCTGCGAAAGCCGCAGATGTGAGGGTACTGGAAGCCATGCACGCAGGAATCCACAACTCTTTACCTGGCTTGACCTGATGGTCGGATCTCTGAAACTTGCGGTGGCTGACAAAAGCCGACATGAGCGCTTAGGATCTTTTGAGCTTTCTTGTGCATATGTTGTACATGTTGTAGCTAGTATGCACCAATGGTTCATCAGTGACATGTGGATGTGTGGATGTTTGACTGCGTTGAAGCCACTGAGCAGAGAGGAGATGATTTCGTTTTGCATTGACGAATCATTGAAAGATTTTCCCAAGCACAGATGCTGCTGTATGCCAGAAGACCCAGGATTCCGGAGTCTGAGACTCACAAGACTGGTTCTCGCAGCAAAAACGTGGCAGTTGCTCCTGAACCTGCTATGTTTGATTTACATTTTCGGCGCTTACATTCGCGAGCCTTCCCAGGGAATCGGCCCAAGACAACAACCCGATATTTGCATTGATTCTTCCCAGATCGCATTGAACTGACTGTGAGCACCTGCAGAAATCTGCAATCAGATTCAAGCAGTGTCAGTTGCAGCCTGTGCATGGCGAAGTGTCGGTTTAGAATGAGCCATGCCTGGCTGCCACATAAACCGAATGCTTGGTCGGCGTGCGGCAGAGACCTCGGGAGGTTGAAGAAACTGTTCCAAGCGAGTAGAATGAGATCTTTGACATTCTGGTACAAGCTCGGAATCAAATTGCAGCTGCAGGCATGTGTATTGGCGGTGTTGATCTGGCAGTGCAGGCCAGCCGCCGACAAGACCGCGTTCAATTTCTATGTTCCCATGAATCACAACAGACGGTTCAGCTCAGACAGGCTCCGCGGCTTGGCACAGACAGGTGCGCGGTTTCGAGTCCTCTTCAGATTGTGGAGTACAGCACCAGGACTGAGCATGGACTGAGCATTGGCTGCAATTTGAGCCGGCAGCTCAACATTTCGCGAGAGTACGGGAGCTGGGCTTGAGTTTAGCTTTGTTTTCACAGAAACTGAAACAGTAGGGTCGGACGGGTGGAAGCCCATCATTGATTATACCGTGGGAGTGGAAGCTTGCAGATGCCTTTGCCGAAGGAGTTTGCTTGCCGAAGCAAGTTGCAGCAACACCGTGTCGTCCAACATGCGGGAAGAACCGCAAAGCTTTCAGACACGCAGAGTATGGCAAAACAGGAGGGTGTAACACTCAACTTCTGCAGAAATATTGCTAATATTATTCGATACCCGGTCCCAAAGCATCGAGAATCAATCATGCAACAAGGGTCGCTTGAAGGACAGGCAACGCCAGGGCACAACCCCATGCCCCATTTCAGAAAGCTAGCCATGCCGACTTATTTTTCCGGTCGAGCTAAGTCGTTCGTAACAATCGAGGTTCAATCAGGTTCCATCATGTAACAGCATCGTTTGAAGGTCAGACAACGCCCGGAATTCCAGTCGAGCTAAGTTGTCCCAGTCCCGCGTGCTTCCACCGAGATCCTCAAACAAAAACGAAACAAAGAAGATCAGGAGCAAGGAGCTGGTAGAAGGGAAAGTCCATAGGAAGGAAAGTCCATAGGAAAAGATACACCTTATATACAGACTGATCGACAACCGCATGGGTTCCAAGGCTTACAGGTTTTCCAGCAGGGCATTGGGGCCTTTAGCAAGGGTTTAGCCTTTCGGGCTTTAAGCTTGAGGTTTGAGGTCGTTAATTAGAAATCCTCAACTTCAAGTTGGGAAGCTCATGCTGGCAGCGGTCGGCTAACAACTTGTGCAAACTCCGCATCGAACCAGCGGGAGAGTTGCAGGTCGCAACAGTGGACAACATAAAGTTGCTGGCAGAGACGCTTCTGGAGGTGCAGCAGTGGGGATTGAAGGGTGTGCGCCAATTAGAATGGGACAACAGTACCAAAGCAGCAACGGGTTCGAGGTATGTGTCCACCTGGCCAGCTTCGCCCCGCCAATGGAGCTTGCCTGGGTTGTGATTCGAACGCAAGATGCTGCACCGTGGGAGGCAGTCTTTGACCGTTTCCGTTACTTACTGATTCTACCTCGATCGTGTAGGTGGAGGCCGAAGGCAGGTTTCGGGCATCAAGCAAGGGTCCCTGGGTCCCTTGGGACTCAGGAGCTGTCGTGCAGTCTGATCTTGAAGGTGCACGGAGACATCAAGCCCCAGAACATCTTGCTGGAGGCCCTTGGCGGTTCGGTACTCTGATGCCTGTGCTTGTTGCACAGTTTCTGCAGGCATGTTGCAGCCATTGTCACACAGCTTCTTGAAGGGACATGGGAAGGGATGGCTTGGATCCTGGGCCTTACTTCAGGACCGCATGATTCTGGAGCATGTCTGCTTCGTGATGGCGCGCTGATATGCGCTGCCAACGAGGAGCGTTTCAGTCGTCGCAAGCATGACGGATGTTTCCCGAAGCGGTCGATCGAATACTGCTTGCAGTCGCAAAACATTGCCCCAAATGATATTAGCATCGTCGCGCATGGCTGGAAGTTCGATGGACAAGACTTGACAAAGCGGCTTGCAGCGGAGCCGGTGGAGGTTCAAAAGCACATGCGTTGGATGGCTGCGAAATTTCGGGACGTAGATTTGAACGTGGAAGCGCGGCTCCGATCAGGCTTGCAAGCCCTTGGAATCCCTGAAGCACGCTTGCAGATGTATGATCACCACAGCTGTCATGCTGCCGCCGCTTTCTTTGCCTGGCCGGCGCGCCTGACAGCCAATTGCTGTGATTGCTGTTGTGTTACTTTGGATGGGCGAGGAGACTATGCATCTGGCAAGATTGTGAATTTTTGCAAGAAACCAGCGGTCCTTGACGTGACTTCCATGTTTGACAGCCTTGGTATGCTCTGGGCCTTCGTGACTGCCTCCTTGGGTTTCAAAGCTTTCCGTCACGAGGGCAAGCTGACAGGCGCAGTAACCTTGATATACCTTGATGCTTCGCTTCGATGAAGGTCTGACTGCGTTCCTGCATGCAGAGACAGTCGTTCAAACAAAATGTTCACGCCGTCCAGAAAAGGACTTTCTTGAATTGAATGTTGCGTGTGGCAAATGTGTGACACGGTCAGCAGCAGATGCGGTAGTGAGTGCCAAGTCAAATCATTGGAGGGACACTTGCGCGGTGTGGAAGAGACTCCCCTCCCAACAGGAACTGACTGTAAGTTACTTGTAGTACTGGATGACAACCGCTGCACAGGTTAACTTCGCTGCCACAGATCAATCTGGGACAAATTACACTCAAGTTTGGAACATCAGATGCACCATGCCAGTCTGAGCACTCGCCAGCTACTGCGGGTCCGTATGTACACACCGCATCAGCATAAGATATCATCACGCTTCCTTGTCTGCAGGCTTAGCTGCTCATGGGGACGGCAGTCGTACGGCGCGTATCTTCGAAACGGTCATGGGGCTAGTGGAAGATGGAGGTTTGTGGAGGATCAGAGCCTTCTGGCAAGAAGAGGAGACGAAGAATTTCATGCTGTTTCTGGCCAGCTTGGAGGGCCCGTCAGCCGAAAGGCGAGAGGTTCGGACTTTCGCTCTCTACCAGGAGCTGCAGCAGCACCAGCCGAAGGATGTCGCCGCGGGATTGCAAATCTTCACAGAGGATCTTCTGCTGGATTACATGCGCTTGAACAACTTCGTCAAGCCCTACATTTGCGTTGCTGGTGGTGTCTTCGCCAATGTACGGCTGAACCTGCGGCTACGGCAGCGTTTCCAGGATGTGACTCAGGCGAAGGGAGCAGGGACTAGCAGGAATGCAGCCCACAAAACCATTTCATGACATGTTCTGCTGTTACGAGTGCAGAGGTCTTCGTGTATCCCAACATGGGCGATGCAGGGCTCTGTTTTGGAGCTGCAGCTTTGGCAGCTTCCGACGCAGGCCAGCAGGTTTCCTGCCCGACTCTTGATTGCATCCTGCTGCAGCCGCTGTCCTTGTTGTCTATGCGGTAGTACTCGTATCTGCTTCATAAGACACGACTTTTCGGTGGAAGCTCTTAGGAAAGGCAGTGTTTTCCTGGGACCCGACTTCTCCGCAGAGAGACTTGGCTGATCCTAGCTGTCTCGAGCCTGCCACACTAGGTTGGCACACATCGGGTGATATGCCGTAGCTGAAGACAGCTCATGATTGTCAAGTGTGGGTCGGAGCAGAGGGTGCGAGGGCAGGAAAGAAATGCCAGATAAGGGGCACTGCTCATTTAGTCTGCACTGTGTGCCCGCCTTCAAGCGAGCTGAGCTGTGTGAGCGGGAGCATGTTGCCATCCTCGTTCATGCACCCTTTCCTATCTCTTGATTGGCCCAGACTACTAGAGAAGGCCTGCCCGAGCCTCATGTCATGTGGCTGCCAGCCTTTCAGAAGAGAGTCGCGTATCTGGAGGAGCCTGCGGGCAAGAGCAGGACTAGATGGGAGAATCATGCTCGATCGACAGGAGGCAGCAGGAGTTAGATGCTACCGTCGGAATCGGGACTTGCGAAATTGCAAAGATTTGTTTGCAGAGCACATGCCTGCATGTCCCACCATCAAGATTGGACACTAGTCTCGCTATACTTGGCGACTCCGTCTAGCCTTGCGGGCTTCGCTTCCCGGACCGCTCTGAAAGGCAGCTATTCGCACTCTGCACACCGCCCGCAAATTTGACACCGACCTTTGCAATATATTGTTTGGCACGGTTCACTAGTGGCATGCCATGTCATGTCATGTCATGTCATGTCACGTCATGTCCGAAACGATGAAAGACTCGTCTTGTCAGTTCTTCCGCCGCAGTACAAATATCGAGTCGAAGCCCTGCCAATTTGCGGGTCTTCGCCGTGAAGGCTTGATCGCACCCATCCTGCAGCACAACAAAAAGGTTGAGGGTTTCAGTGCTCGACCTCGGAGGTGGTCCCCCAGTGCCCTAGCAACAATCAAGGCTTGGGGACGTTCTGCGGCCTGTGTCCGTCTTCGGTGCCTTGATTGCCAGTTCAGGGTGCACAAAGGGTGCCACTGGCCACCGGCTTGTGCTACCAACCGATGATGTTCATCATCTCGCATCCCAGGTGGGTCGGAGATAAGTCATTTGGAAGGATTTGCAGAGGAGGTGGCGGCCTATCTGGCAAGGGGAAAAGTGCCAGCCTTGGGAACCTTCAGTTGCAGAGATGTAGCTGAGATGCAGTTCGGCATGGCCCGGCTGCGGTCGCGAGGTCGTGGGTCTGTACGTGGGTGCCATGGAGTTTGGCCCGAGAGCCCTTGGGAATCGCTCTTTGCTGGCTTCTGCAACAGATCCCGCTATCAACTCAGACTTGACACTGGGTGGCAAATTTGTCGAGCTACCTGTCATCCGTCTTCGCAAGCGACGCAGCCTTCTGCAAGGAATGCACGCTTGGGGCGGACGGAATACATGCCATTTGCCCCAATGACGTTGAGAAGTTTTGCTGGGCAGGCGTATTCGGACTTTCCCGTCGAGGACTGCGCGGCTTGTGGTTTTCAGGCTGCGGCTAACTCTCCTTTGCTGGCATAGATTGAGAGAGTGGAGCGGCATTTTGTTCCTGAGGCATTGCCTGAGCCATTCGAGACATCCGGTCCCGTGTGACTTTCTGGTTTAGCAGATTGCAGCATTTCGTTCGAGCTTGCAGCAGGACTTGGAAGCCGGGCGACATATGACGATGTGCGTGGCTCTTAGATGATGACGTATGATGAGGTCTACAGGTGTGTGTGTGTGTGCGCCTCTTCATGTTAAACGTGGCTTTCAGCCACACCCGTGAGTTCGAGGTTATGAAGCCACACCGGAGTTGAAGAAAATGTGCCCTGCAGTCGTGCATGTGGACAACACAGCAGCTCAGCTTCATTAGCACAATTTTGGAATGGAACTCATCAGCCTCTCACGCATCAGCAGCGCATCAGCAGGTGAGGCCACAAGTCGTGGACGAACGTGACGGACTAGCGTATCACGTGTTGGTGCACTACGCTGCTTGGGAAGAATAGAAACAGAGCAACATAGCAACAGCACATTTGGCATCTTGTCGGACGCTTCCCCTGGCTTGAGGAGGCAAAGACCGGCATGCATAGCCTCATCAATACTAGCAACTCGGCGTCAGCTGATCAGAGGCTCCTACTCAAAGATCAGCATCGCATCTGCATGTGCAGCAATGGTGAAATCCATAACTCAGGCTTTAACATGCACGAGGATCCGATTGTCTGTACTCCGAAGGACGCCCCTATGCATCGCACCAGTAAGGAATATGCTGCAAACCAGATGCAGTACCAGCAACTATCAGTAGCACGTGCATGATTCCAGGCATGTGGAAAGTCCCCCATGTAGGTTTGGGAAGGGAGAAGGAAGTATCTGTCAAGCGGGCCTGGCCTCCCTGTCGTGAAGCGGGCCGGCATGGACGGCAGGGGTAGCACATTTGCATGCACGGCTTCCCGTGGCGTAAGCTGATGACAGGTCTCCCGAGGCTTCCAGTTCGGAGAGTAGGTGTGCCGGTGTGCTCCCGATTATTGGAGCCGACAGACACGACCACGTGCAACAGAGATCAGCACAACGTGAATGCCACAACTCAGCAGTGCAACACGGCAGCAGACAGCAGAAGCAATGGCCTTCAAGGTCATATCGAAAGGTCTACTTCCACATCCGGGCAGGGATCGGATCAATGCACTCCACGGAAGTCTTAAACCTCCGGTTGCCCTGGCCACTTCATGAACGCATTGGGAAAGAGCCAAGTCTCGGATTGCCTTGGGGACAAGAGCTGAATAGGCTGCTTGCAGTTCTATGCTTCCACCTCTGTGGTCTGTGCTCCGTTGCCCCGGTGGTTCTGTCTGTGACGTGTCCGTGTGTGCGAGCGCACGCGAGCGTGTATGTGTGTGTGTGTGTGCGCCTGCACACGCACTCGTTTGATCTTGTTTGTTTGTGTGTGTGTGTGTGTGTGTTTTTGTGCATTCGCGTGTGTTCGTGCGCATATGTGTCTCCGTCTCTTTCTCGTCCTCTCTCTCCCTCAGTTTTTCTGTCTTGTTTTCGCATGTGCCATCGCGGTATTGCCGAGTGTGATGAGAATGAGCTGGTGTTGTCATGTGTATTCTCATGTCAAGAGTATTAATACACCTTCCGCGCAGGTTCCCAGTCTCTCAGCAGCACATGCTCGTCCTGTTGGAGCCTTTGCTCTTTGGCCAGGGTACTCGCTGTAGTTAGTGCGGCGTTCTACACCCCTCCTGTGGGAGTTTAGAAAAACGTTAAGATTGGTTGGTCCGTGTCAGCTGGGGTTCGGTGCGCGGCAGTGGCACGTCAGTGAACGCGTCAGCGAATATCGAAAATGCCGGCACGCTAGATCCTCCACAGCGCTCGTCAGCAATGCAATAGCTTCGGCGCGAGTACCATCTTTTTAGAACAGCAAGAAAGAAGGGTTTTGAACACCGCACAGTTTGTCATTTCGAAATCCCCCAGCTTTCGAAAGCTCGCTTGTATTGGCGAGGGTGCTCAGAAGAGTGTTCGTTCACAGTCAACATGCGAGGGTTCAAGAGTGCAGGATGAGCGAAGCGGTGATAAGATGATGCTTTCTCGTCCTGGAGATGTTGACTGTTTCAGGCAAATGCTGCTTGTTTTCTCGAATAGCTTTTAACTGTACTTGGAACAAACACCGATGCACCGCCTGCAGAGGATGGGGAGGTTTGCATTCCGCCGATGCTTCAGAGCTTTTGTGCTTTGCGACAGTGTCGAGTGACAGTGCCGTTGCAGTAGCCGCTAGCGCTTAGAAGGATGCTGGAGCACTATCCGGTGTCCAGAGTCTAAAGGCTTACTTGTAGCGTTTCCGCGAGCGTCGGCAGGATGCCATGCACGCCTTCGAGAAGGGTGCATGCGATGCATCTCAGCTCTGAGACTGGAACCCATGCGAAAGGGTTATTCAGCAATGTTCGGTTTCGAGACGTCGTTTTTCGCAACAGTTTCAGCTGTGGAATTTGTAAGGTGCTGGCAGCTTTCCCTTTCTTGATCTGGATGACAATGTCAGCTGGAGACGGGGCATCATCTGGGTACGTCGAAGAGCAAAAGGGGAAGCCCGATGCAAAATGAGCGTGAGTGACTGCACCAAGCTGGACAGCTAGACACGATCAGACCGTCGTTAGCCTGTGTAGGCAGCAGTGCCCCTGAAATTACAAGCTCAAAGACGCTGCTGCCTCTGTGTGTGCGATCATGCCAGGCATTGAGTTTCTTGCGGCAGCCTGTGACAGAGGCACCATCTGAGTTGCACAGAGGTGGCTAGATGATTGCAATGCAGCCAGTCCTGTGCTGTCAAACGGTCTCCGCAGGTTTTACCACTAGGCCAGCCAACTGCATCTAATAGTGTCGCCAAGAACCAGGTGGGGCCAGCAGGCTGGAAGTTTAGGAGTTCGGATGCGCGGTTTGTGCCATGCTGCAGGCTACTTTGCAATCTCGGACAGAGGCATTCAGGGAAGAAGCTGGATTCTACAAGTCCGCAGTAGCTTGCAACACCTCATTCACGAGATTCTCCAGTTGCCGCAGGTTACTTTGCAGCCTCCGCATGGGTGCAGTACCCAGCGTGCAGCTTGCAGCGCGCAGTGTGGCTCTTGTCCACGGCTGCTCCGATTGCATGGCTGACTGGTGTATGGCATGGTGTCTGTGTGTGTGTGTGATCAGGTCTCGAATAACCTGGACAGACGCGGGGAGGAGCTGAGGGTGCCTTGTTCACTCGCGAGCCAGCATGGGCTTGGTTACCGTGAAGCATCGGCTTCCTCTTGCGAAGTTGTCTGCGATGCAGGTGCTGCTTCCACCCGCCAGATGGGAATCACGAGTTTCGCTGTGCACGCGCCTTAATTCGAGTCCACGCTGGTTGTATGTGCGCCGCCAGAACGTGCTTTACTAGCCGGTGTGAGCTCCAGAGGCTCTTTCGGAATAGCCTGGACGACTTTCACTGCGGTTTGGACAGCAGCGGCGATTGCCGCTAGTGCTTCGTTTGTGGCGCTTCGTTTATGGTATCACCGTGTCGGATTGCAGAGCTTCTGACGTCTCTGTATCTTCCCGTCCCTTCCCGTCCGGACGGCCGGCACTGGAATGCTGAAGGATGTCCCCCGAAAACCCTTCAAATCAACTGCACGTCTGCCAGTCTAGCCTGCGCTATTTTTATCTAAAATCACGACCTTCACTACACAGAAGGGGCTTGGCGCAAAAAGCAGCAAAAAGCAGCCAAAGCAGAAGAGATGGCCAAGTGATCCGACAAGCTTGGCTCACGACCACGCTGGCTTGTCAACAGTACTCTGACTTACCTTTATGCGAGCATCTGCAAGCCGCAGGAACCAGCTGGTTCCCAGTCCAAGACAAGATTGAGACATTGAGGAGCGGCTGGCTTTTGCATGTGCCGGGCAGTTCCAGCGTGAGCGCGGAAGTCAGGATTGGAACGGGAGGTTTCGGCCTGAGAACGTTAGGGCAAAGTCTGATGAATGGAAGCTTGCGAAGCGTTGGAATGAGGAGTCACGGGTTTCAATGCTTTGGGGAAAAAGCGTGCGCGAGGAACAAGGGCGGCAAAGATGCTCAGATGATCTCAGATCTTACTTAAGGTAGTTGTGGTTGCAGACCTCTGCGAGATGGCTTTCCCTTGCTCAGAAGCCTCGTTTCTTGCCGCTGAGTCTGAGTGGTGGAAAGAATGGTATTTTTGGGGAGATGAGCGGCATCTTGTGCCCCACGTACGGCGAGTCATACTGCGTATTCGATATGACTCTGAGATTCCTCTTTGAAGCCATTTTGTCAGTCCCTCAGTTTCTCATTCAGTTTGCCGTCCGATCATCTTCCATTCGGTTCATCATCTTCCATCGCCTCGAATCAATGTGTGAGCGGTGGAAGTCGTTACCGGAGTAGTGTCTTCCGAACAGAAACAACCATGTATGTCTTCCGCCGTAGCCGCATCCAAGCTTCAAGCAACAGCTACGCATCAAGACACAAGCAAGATCAGGAAGACTAAGAAGCATGACCATGCACAAGAAGGGGCATAAATAGGACATACAGCATCACATCAAGGCCGCAATAAGAATGACCAAAGGCAGGGTCCAACGGCACAAGCCGCGGTTTCGCCATGCAATGCAGCAGCCTCAGCAAAAAACCCGGCTGCTACTAGACCAGCATGCGATCCTGAATGCCATCAGGACCCAAATCACCTTGGAAGCCCTCTCCGGAAGAACGGCGCAGATCAAGGCAACCAAGTGAGCGGCAGCCTCGGAAAAAGAACGAGCATTGCACAATCGTGCATAGGTCCTGTACGACGCGACAATCAACGATGTCGCCGTTAAAACCCCGAAGCTGCTCGGCGGGAGCCTTGGCGAGCCCGCGTCAATTTTCCGAGAAGGTGACCATCTGAGCAGGTCTAGACAAGGCGAGCAGGGTTGTGTTGGTGGACAAGACCA